>VDFB02121393.1:0-28585 GCA_007258455.2 Sequoia sempervirens
ATTTGAAGAGTTTGTGAGCTCTTATTTAAGGAAGGTTTTTGCTCCAGCATTTCATCCATGAAAATTATGCTAAAGTTATGCTGTCGGAATGACAATTGATATATTGCTTTGAGGATGTCTACCTCCTAGCCTTTCGTCCAATTTCGTGTTTGCAATATAACACATAGTTGGCTTCATTGCTGCTTCTCAACATCAGACTAGCAGATCGAGCTCATTTGATTGAAGAATTCTGGAGTTTTTGGCAATTTTGGTTTGCTGTTTCATCTACTGCTGAAGGTGATTTTTATTCATAGTTTATTTTCCAGTTTGAAATTGGTTCTGGGTACTTCACCAACCTATTTGCTGACCTTGGGCGACCCTTCATGCAAATTTTGGGAATTTATTTTCAAGTGTTTGATTTTTAAATGAAAATCGCCCCTCCCAAGAGGGTCGTACCTTTTTAAGAGCATTGGGAATTGTGCAAGTTGATAAAAGTTGGTATTTGCTGCTGTTTGGTGCTTGGTTTTTGGGTGCCTACCTCCTAAGAGACCATTGCAAAAGAGTTCAATCAATTCGGAGGTGAAATGAGTGAGTTATGAGTATTTTACTGATTTCCAGTTTGCTGATATGAATTTCCAGAACTCAGGATTTTACATCCGATTTATAAGTTTTTAGTTTTAATCATATTTCTGTCATTGGAAAGCAAAAAGCATTATTGGAATTCATTCTTATCTTCTTATCTCATTTCTCTATCATTGTAATTCATGTTTTTGCAGTATTTTGAATTGTAAGGTTCTGATTAGTAGTACTAATCTAACCCATTATTATTGCTGCAATTACTTGATTAAATTCTCATTAAATTACCCCTGGATGGTTTACCGCCAGTGTGGATAATTTGATTTGTAACACTCTTATACCCACTTTCATAGTGGAGAATCCCCACAGCTCTGTGGATGCTCGCCGCAGTGGATGAATTGTTTTAAATGTGATCTTTTTCCCCCCACTGTTTGGTGGTAGTGTGGAAATGTTCTTCATGGCTGGTTATCCGCCTATCAGTTTCTAATTTCATAATTCAACACTTCGTCATATGTTAGCACCTCCCCCTCAGTGACATCTTGAGTGCACATTTTTGACGTTGAGTAGTTTTCATTTCAAGTTTAGATTTCAGTTTGATGCTAACGCTAATCCAGTTAACTATTGCTGGTTATGTTGTGCAAATTCATCAAAAAAATTGGTTAGCTTATTTCAGCTCTGCTGAGTGACTCTACTTACTAAAAATAGTAAGTCAAGCAAATGATGTCCAAACGACTCCGAACGAAAGCCAAGCTAAATGATTCTGCCAACTGAAGCCAAGCCAAGCCTCAACCAGACCCTCTATCCACCCTATCAGCCTACGAGGGTCACATAATAGGCTAATCTCAAGAACTAAGAGATGTCAACTGGAAGGGGACATTACAGTCTGCCCCTCCTGAAATTGCTTGTCCGCAAGCAATCTCAACTCCAGATGATACAAAATCTCCTCACTCTCCCACGTAGCATCCTCCACTGGTAAATCTCTCCATTTCACCAAGTATTCCTTGATAGTCCTCCTGTGCAACTGTCTCTCTCTGTATTCTAGGATCGACTCAGGAACTAAGATCAACTTTCCCTCATCTTCTAAGAGAGGTAATACTATTGAAGGTACCACACGGTGTCCCAACGCCTTCTTGACACGTGACACATGAAAAACATTATGGACCTTACTATCCGCCGGAAGCTCTAGCTCATAAGCCACCTCTCCAACATGCCTCAAAATCCTGAAAGGACCATAATACCGCGGCTTAAGCTTCTCTGATCCACTCTTCCTAAGAGTAGACTGACGGTAGGGCTGCAGCATGAGATATACCATGTCTCCCACATCAAAAGCTTTTTCTATCCTCTTCTTATCTGCATACTGCTTCTGCTGATTCTGTGCCTTAGCAATATTTTCCTTAAGAGCCCTCTTAGTGTCCTGACTCTCCTGCAATAAATCTCCAGCACTAGGCACTCTACTGTCACTCAGTAGCAAATCCAGAAAACTAGGTGCCTCATAACCATACAACGCCTGGAAGGGGGACATCTGAATGGTCATGTGAAAAGTAGTATTGTAACAATACTCGCATAAATATATCCACTTGACCCACGCCTTTTGCTGCCCTGCAATGTAATTCCTGAGGTAGTCTTCCACCCATTTGTTCACTATTTCCGTCTGACCATCGGTCTGTGGGTGGTAAATGGTGCTCGGTGTAAGCTCGGTCCCACAAAGTCTGAACACCTCCTGCCAGAAGTGACTCAGGAACCGACTATCCCTATCGCTAACTATGCTCCGAGGCAAACCATGTAATCTGAAAACCTCATGGAAGAAAACCTCTGCTACCTGTGTAGCTGTGTAAGTGGTGGTGATCGGAAAGAAGTGGGCATACTTCGTCAGTCGATCCACAACTACATATATGCAATCACATCCTTGGGCTTTAGGCAAGCCCGTAACAAAATCCATCGACAGGCATTCCCACTTCCTATTAGGAATCGGAAGTGGCTGCAACAATCCTGTCGGATACGTGTTCTCCTGCTTGTCCTGCTGACAAATAGGGCACTCACGCACATATTGAAGAACATCTGCCTTAAGAACCTTCCATGTAAACCTTTCCCGAACCTGTCTGTATGTTTTGAAGTACCCGGGATGCCCTGTTGTGGGTACATCATGAAAGGCTCACATAATGGTGTTCTTCATCTCAGATCCTGGGATGAAGAAAATCCTGTCCTTGTAGATGATCAAGTCATTGACAAGTGTGTACCTAGTGTCCACCATAGATCCCTCAACAATGTAAGATGCCCAAGTATCCTTGGCATACTTTTCCACAATCAAATGCCTCCAGTCCTCTGCAATATGTACCATAGAACTTAGATAAGGCCGACGTGAGAGAGCATCAGCAACAACATTTTGGGTACCTTTGATGTAGGTGATATCAAAGTCATATGCCTGTAACTTACTCACCCACTTTTGCTGACGGTCATTTAAATCTCGCTGCCCTAAGAAATGCCTCAAGCTATTATGATCAGTTTTAATACAAAACTTACTGCCCACGAGATATTGCCTGAATTTGGCCAAGGAATGCATTATGGCCAGCATTTCCTTATCATAAATACTATAAAGCCTCTCTGGTCCTCTGAGTTTTTTGCTCTCATAAACAATCGGGTGCTTGTCCTGCATAAGCACCGCTCCAATACCCTTACTAGAAGCATCACACTGAAGCTCAAATGGCTTTGTAAAATATGGTAGCGCCAACACTAGACACGTAGTCATAAGTTCCTTGAACCTCACAAAACACTCCTGTGCCTCAGGAGTCCAAAAGAATGCACTTTTTTTCAACAAATCCGTCATAGGTGCTGCATGGCGTGAATATCCACTGACAAATCTGCGATAGAAACCACATAACCCAAGGAATCCTCGCAGCTATGTAAGGTTCGTTGGAGTAGGCCAATCTACAATAGCACGGATCTTCTCAGGATCCATCCACACTCCGTCTGCACTGATGATATGGCCTAAGTATAACAACTCAGTCATCCCTAAATCACACTTGGATTCCTTGGCGTACAAGGACTCCCTCTTGTTGACGTGGTTTTTGTGACCGCACCAAACAGCAGAACAAAATAGTCCGAAGGCTACTCCATTCTCTCTTGATCAAAGTATTCCGTGCGCTAAGATTGCGAGAAAGTTCGCACGTTCAACTCCAAGGTTCCGAATACTTAGAATACCCTCAGTTGGTTGATGTGTATTGCTGTGTTCTTACGAGGGGACTTACACAATTGTTCAGGGTTCTTGCAGTTAACAGTCAGTGTATGATTTGAAGGGGATTCTTGCGTGTATGATTTGGAAATGTAGTACATTTTCCTAAAGCTAATTAGAAATATGCAGAAAGTAAAAGAGTATAGGGCCTAAGAAACTTGTATTCTATTCTAAATGCAGGATATGTGGAGCTCAGTTTTGGCAGACTTCAACCAAATTTCACCTAGCCTCACGTCGGACAGCCTCTGTAAAATTGGTGCAATCTTCAAAGGGATAGCAAAAGATGTTCAAATTATGATTTAACATACATACACCATCACAATGATGCATATAAGCATGCAAACCACAATCGAAGTTAAACTCAAGATAATGTCTAGTTGACCACGCAAGGCGAACTTATCATCAACAAGCCGCTAGTGGTATGGAATGAAAGAAGCTACCTCAACAAAACACCACACATCAAAGTAAACTACTTGCATGAATGAAAGTTATACTACTTGGATTCGAAAGGAAGAAGAGACCTTGCTAGCTATTCATGACAAGACGAATTCCACCATCAATGAAAAGATCTATTATCATGAAAAGTGTTACACAACAATCTCCACAAAAGTTCTCAAAGGGAAAACTTTCTTTCTCCTCCACACTATGCTAAGCAAAATGATCTACTATGCTCTACTCTCTAGCTCTAGCTCCAATGCTAATGTCCAATACTACTGTCTAATGAGATACAAATGAGGGGGACTCCCCTTTTATATAGCTAGCCAAGTCCCAAAAGACGGCTAGGGTTACAATCAATAGAGTGGCTAGAATCGTGCCACCTCAACCCTAACCCTAAAAACTGCCAGAATATGGAGTGGTACTGTTGTCAATTCAGATTGCACCCGAACGCTTGAATAGTTAAATTCAGCAATCTGTTGAAACATGGAATGATTCTCAGGCCTGTGGGTTGCCTAAAACTGAGAATCAATCTCCAGAGAGGGCTGGTTCCCTGATAAAAATCCCCTAAAATCTAATTGACTTGGCTGGGAAAGAGGTAGAAAGACTAAGTCTGATTTCTAAACTATGAAACTGTTAATTTATGGTGATGCACCGAAGAATCCAACTTGCAGACTTAACTCACAAAACAATTACTCACTATTTTTATTCGCACAACCAGATCTGGAAGTTTAAACACTTGAATATTTTAAACAAAGGTTATTAAGGAAAAAAAATCACAGAAGGGAAGTACAATTTCCACAACTAGACTGTTTGATTATTGATCAACACAATGTTTAACCAGTGGATTTAAACCTGGATGCATACATAATTCACTAAGGAGACATAAATATTTAAAGGTTTCAAAACTGCAACACAATAATTACTTCGATCAATCCCACATGACAAAGATGCTTGAAACTTGAAGGCAAATTCTAAAATACTGAAACTTGAAGGAATTTTCTGCAATAACACTCTCTGAACCTGTAAAAACACTGCTGTATTAATCTATAAATAAATGCTGAGTTACAAGATAGTCTTCTTTGCTGAAGGCAAAGGCAGAAAACAAGAACTAGATTGAAAAAGATAAACTTTTTCAATATATACAAAAAGGCACTCCAAAGTGCATGAATAGTAACTGAAAGTCCAACTCCAAGAAAGGGTGATGATTCCAAAGCCAAATCCGAGCAGAAGAAAATATCTCTGAAAAGGAGGCCCAAAACCATGCAAAAATAAGTCCAATCAAGCTCAAACTCACTTCCAAGTCATAACTGATACATGCACTATTCTAACTGAACTGCAACTCCCTGAAAAAGTGGCTCAAAGCATCCGAAATTGCCTCGTTTTTACCGATTTCGCCCATGGGAACTGAAACTCCAATTCTATTATCATGTGCATGATAAAAATATCTCTCACCTTCAGTTAACTTTGCTTGTTCTATACATGGATTTATAATATCTTTTATTTGCATGTTTAAAATGACTAATTTATTAAATGATTTATAGTGAATCATTTAATAAATTGGCCCTTCATTGAATAATGCAAAAAAAAGAAGAATACATAAGATTAATATAGAACTTAACCCTTAAAGTTAGTCGACCACCATGCATCAATTATTATATTCGACCACATCATTGGCAAATCTTTTGACTGGAAAATGAATAGAACATGATAATTTTAATAAAATCATCGACAAATATTCAAAGGCATTTTTAGGGTGAATAGACAAAAGACCATCGAACCCTAAAATCCCATCATTATTCACATTTTGACCGGAAGTTTCTGGAAGAAAAACTGGCCGCCATTCTGAGTAGGGTTTCAAGCTCGATTTCCACCATTGTCTGTCAATTTCCATAATCTTTCGAAGGATTCTGGGCGTAAAAGGTAAGATGAAACTCATTCGCTACAAATCTGAGCTCTTTTGGGCATTTAAATATCCTTTTTGATGTCTTATGGGCGCGATTATGATGATATTCTGACACTTTTGTCATCTGCACCTATCCTCTGTTGAAATTCCCTGCCATTGAAGTCGATGCTTGAAGATAATCTGAAGAAAGCCATGTATGAGAATGAACTCTCTACCATGAAAATCGTGGTAAGCTCCCATCCTTCTGTCATTCAATTTTTAACAAAAAATCTTCAGCTAAGAATTGACATAATCATCAGATGGGTCTATCTTTGGCCGCGGCTACCCTTATTCTGGAGTGATTTCTTAGTAATTTCTGGGCTTTGACAATGTGTTTGTGATGAAAGGCGCCATATCACTGGTTCAGCCTTTGAAAATAACCAATCTACATTTTATTCTTTTGTATTCTGGATATAAAGCAAGCTTTTGAAAGCTCTCTCAGTATAAAATGAGTTGATAGATTAAGCATATAAAAAAAAACTCCAGGCTACAAAATTTACTGTATTCTTTTTGTCATTATTGACTGCAACTGTGAGCCATCCTCATCTGGGTATTCAAAAAATTTGCGTTCATTCCCATGTATCTGTGAGACAACAACCTTGAACGATTTTGAACTTAAACCTCTATCTCTCCATGTTGTTCGTACTTCCTGCTTTCTGGGTATCTTGTTAAACTGGCTTTTATTTTCAAAAAAAAACTAGGAACTTGAGGACTTCACCTATATGCTTTTGAGAGAACATTAATATCTCTCTAAAAAATTCCTTATTGTGACATATATCTCAACATGTGAATTTTCTAAAAACAGGGACCACACAAGCCCCAGCCATCATTATTCTTATCTGTACCCAGAAATTTCTGTATGTTACTCAACTTACTACTGTTCACGGCTTGAGGCATCTCTGTGTTGGCTCGACTTTTGATATATGGCTTTAGTCATGCTATTATTGGCTCTTATAAATCTGTTTCAGGCTATTAGTCATGCTTATAGGCTGAAAACTTGAAGCGTGAAATATTCTATTTTACATACCATATACTTCTGATTACACTGTCCTTTAATTATTAAAGAACACTTACAATTTTGTACATTTACATTCCATTTCTGTCCTTGAAGCTGCTATGGTAAATGCCCTTTCTTGACAGGAGGTGACTGCCAACAACGTATCTGTCTTATTCCAGTAATGCACATTTTCATTGCTTACTATTGATTTTTTGAGAAATTACTTTCGAAGACTCCTCACACTTGTGACTTATGTTACAAACCAATTCAAAATATTATCCTCACATGCTTGAGATTGCTATTAATCTTTCTACTTGTGCACTATAATCTAATTTTCTCCATTGTCATGTCTCTTACTCTTTCTGGTAAAATCATTAAAATCTGAGACAAAAAATAGATTAAAAGACCTCTCTTGTCATGAAACAGTGGCCCTTTATTATTTGATTCTTCATGAAAATGGGACAGCATAGTATGTTGCTTGATATTCCACTCTGAGCATCACATGCTTAATTATTTTCCAGTTGAAACAATTCAGCATTGTTTGCATCCCAACTATTCTGAAATAAAGCATCTTAAAGTATGTGAGACTGTTATAGTTACTTCCAATCTTTATTGCACAGTATAAATGCTTTATTGAGAGCTGCTATAATATGAAATGACTGTTATACAAAATTTCAAAATCAGTCTGGCTGTTTGTAATCGGACAACATCTCACTGTCCTGTGTAAGCTCTCCTTTTGGAATATCGTCTGACATATAGTAATGTATTGTCTATTTAATGACAGTTGATGCTCTTATTTGACTTGGCACATATTTCCTAGCAATCTGTACTATGCACTGTAATTATGATGCTTTGCTCTTACTGTGTGTACCATTGAATGTGTTTTCACCATCACGCTCAGCAAATTAATAAGTGTTGCATTTTTTCCGTTGTTTTTCATCTTTGACTAGCTGAAAAGTTCAAGGTATCATACATTTTCTGAAACAACAATCCTTCCACTTATGAATGAAATACTTTCATTTACACAGCTCAAAGTATGAATAAGCTTACTGTCTCCTTCCACTCATTGTTCTTTGCTAAACATGGAAATTCTTTTCATAATGCTGAAGTTAAACTATTATCTTGAATCTTTTGTAAACTGCGCAAGCACTTGATGGTATAAGAAACAAAACAAAGTGCTGAATGCTCTGTTTATCCTGTAATGAAAAGGAGCTCAATGTCTTATCACAATGTGAATGTAAATGAGAGACAGAGCTGAAATGAGAGTTGTTAAATGTAATCAATACTGAACTGCCATGGTACTTTACTTTTCCTTTGATTTGTGAGCAAAAGATAATTGCTCAATCAGTTCCATCATGCTGATTTAGACTGTTTTTATCATTTGATATTATAGTACAGTAATCCTTTCTTGCTCTATACTTGAAAACCAGATATGCCGGGCTCAACCCTTGTGGGAGCCCGTTTTACTCCACATATCTGATAAAATGAACTCGAATATGATAAACCTGTTCCTGCACATTGAAACAAACATGTCAGCAAAATATAAGAAGCTGAAAGCTTCCATTGAATTATGTCTTTCCGCTTGATCTTTTTCAATTATCTGATGAATGCTTGGTTTAATGCAAATTACATTTCTGTCTGTAGCATAGACGTAAGGCAGAAAGTAATTCACCATTGCTTAGAGTATAACTCTAATACCATTTTCTTAACGATTTTGCAGGTACACGGAGCGACGAAGCGGGGCTGCAACTGCTTGGAGGCACGACGGCTAGAGCACCAACGAAGTGATTCATCATTACAGGAAATGATGAATTGCTTCTCTTTTTTACGTTTATGCTATTTTCAGCAGTGTAGTCTGTCTATTTAGATTTAGTATTCATCTCTTGATTGACAGAAACAAACTCAGTTACTCTTGCGGCTTGTGCGAGATTCAGCATTTCACAAAATGAATAAAAATATTTCTATAATAGCTGAACTTCATTCAGCTCTACCTATTGAGCGTAGAGTGAAAAATAGGTAACAGGTACATTAAATGAATCAAAGATTCCCACTCACTCCCAAAAATAGTAAAGGCAATAAATGCCCATAATTAGTCTTCTAGAAGATCCTCGTCCAGTAGTGCATTCCCGTTCTCCTTCTCTCTGGCTACGAACTCAACGAATCTGCCAAGTACAGCCTCAACCTCCTGAATTGAAATAGGTGGAACACAATCTAGCTGAAACTCTAATACTGTGACTGAATGTTCATGCCTTGCACAAGATTTTCTCCAAGCAATCAAGGAGTCCTGCGTGTTCTGGATCAAGGTGGAGAAAGTAGAAGTATTCTCAAAATCATCTTGTACAAAGGTCTTAACATCCGAAAAGAAAGGCACCAGCCTACCCCTCAAATTATCAACATTTACCTCCTCTGGATTCAACCGGCTAGCAAATATGGCCTCAAAGGTATTGTGAACTCCATCTATGATATTGGCCATAGCCTTATGTATCCTGGCTGAATCCGCCTGTGCAGTGTCGAAGAAACCACGTCCCGTGATCGCCGAAGAATACCATCTAGAGAAGTCATACCTATCATTCTCCTGAATGACACCTCCATAAATCAGCGATCACAACGAAACATGCCTCAATACCTCAAGACGCCGAATTACTTTACTCTGGTAGATAGAAGCATCGCCCCAAGCATGATCCACTGCATCCATCCGTGTCAAAATACTGGAGGCCTGCTGAAAAGCAAAAGCAAGGTCCTCCATAAACTTCTCTGTCTCGGTACGGACTCCTGTGACCCACTTATCTGCCTCCTGTGCCATCTTTCCCAACTCTACCAAGCCACTGATTTACTCTCTAGGTACCTCTGCTGGAGGCTCTATCATTGGAATATCTTGCCCTCGAGACCGAGACAACTGCTGAACATATCCGATTAAAGCCTTGTGCTCTCTTTTCAGCCTTTTATATTTTCCTTCCTTCTTGAATAATCTGTCTTTGAGGAGGGCAAGATAGGAGTTATCACACTCTACAATCTGCGCACCAGTGGGGCGTCCTAAATCCAAAGTTGTGACCACATAATTCTCAGGCACTGCTTCATTTCGGTCACAATCAACTTGAGGCACGGCAACGTGAAGAGTACGGGAACCATCCTCTTCAGTGGATATCTTCGAAAATTTTCTTGCTTTCTTCTTCTGTGGAGGTGCACTGATCCTATTCAAGAACTCTTCCATCTCAACTGCTGGATCAATTTCCTCGCTGGGGCTTCTTCTCATTCTATCCTTAAGCCACTCAGGCACATCATACTGTATATCGAAAGGCTGCTGTTCTTGTGCCTCTACCTCTCTAACCTGCTCAACTTCTATATCATTCTGGCGAGGCTCATCGTCCTCAAGTGGCTGAGTGTCTCCTGAAACTATATCATCATCTTCATTCATAGCTGCCTCTAACTCCTGTTGAAACTGAGGGTCAGTAATAGTCCCCTCATCATCCTGCTAATCAACCCTAACAAGTGCGTTGACGCTCTGGCCAACCGACTCTCTCCGTGGAGGCTGAATATTATCCTGTACTACTTGCACCTGATTCAGTGCATTCCTCTGATTAGCAAATAAAGAGACCTCCTGTATACTTGGAGAACGCGTCTCCAATGGTGATGCAACTGTAACTCGTGGAGGCTCTGGCTGAGTAGGCTCCTGTCGAACTAGCTCTTTCTTTCTGGGCTCTGGACCTCGTGTAATCTGTTTCTTTCTGCCTGTGGTGGGCGTCCTATGATCTCCCATCATATTGTAAGTCAAAACAATTGACCTACTCTTCAATCTGTTCACACGTCTATCAACCCATGCCTTAGTGAATGTTAGGACAAGAATAGAAAGGGTGTCCAAATCAGCAATCTCAGGTTCCGACCAATCCAGAGGTGGAAGTAGAGTATCTCTAACAGCTGCATAATCAAGATGGACAACATCCATATCCTCGTTCACCTGGTCTGGAACCGGCACAACTTCACACTCCCTGATCAGAGTAATAGGCAACTGAGAGAACATTCTCTTCCTAACTTCAATCTCATCCGCCGCATCAGCCCAATAATCCTCAATGGTGGCCTTATGTTTAAACTCCTCTGACAGTACCCATTTGATGTTATGATGTGGGTCGTAGTGCTGTCGGCTGGTATGATATGAGAAATGATAAAATTGAAGTTCATTTTCAGCCTCTCTAGCTGCCTGTATTGAAGGACACACTTCATCCGAGTTGCCCATGACAATTGGAAATTCTATTCCTCCCTTCTTCTTTTTCTTTTGAATTTTATCAAAGGCAAGCAATTGCCTAGGTATCTCTAGCATTAAAATTCTATCTGTTGGGTACTTAGGCAGCCTATATGGGTATGATGAAAAACCTTGCAGCCTAATGTAAGAAAATCTCAGAAACTGTATGAACCAGCACCCATACCTTTCAATCAGCTCCTGGGCATCCCTCGAGATTCTGTGATGTAACCGCTCCTGAAGCAATCTCGTGATGTACATGGTAAAAGAATCGTTGATACGCTTGTAGTGAGTTGTGCTCGCCAAATGTAACTGCGGACAAGCATCATATATTTTAAGCTGATGGGAGCCACAACCGACAGGTTCCTTGTAAGAGATCCCCCTGTACTTAGTCATACGTGCCAACATATAAATGATGTAGGAGCTCATATAAAACGTCTTCGTTCTTCGGAGGCCCAGGAGCTGCTCGTGCAAATTATCACTTATCATCTCAGCCCAATTGACATAATCCTTTCCTTCTAGCACGAGATTGATGTAATAAAACATCCAAGGCTCAAAAATGAATGATTGTGCACAACCTCCAACCCTGCTCAGCATCATGATGAGATCACAATATTCTTGTTTCAAATCTTCTGCTATGATCTGCTTCGGCAACTTTGTACGAGAAGGCTTGGGAGTGCTCATCTAGTGAGTATTGATTGTATCCATGCATCTCTCGAATGCAGAAGCGTACATCCGCTCAGCCCGTTCTCTGGACTTGTAAATCATGTTCCTGTGCACCGGGATTCCGAAAGCTTCACCGATGGCTGCTGGAGTAAGATTGGCTAGCACTTGGCCATCTGGTGACATAATTGACCGGTGCTCTTTCTCATAGTAATTGGCGCACTCAATCATCAGCTCCGAGTATTGAATGGCTAGTGGGAAACCAACAGCTGCATATAACCCACTTCGAACAATATTGTGTGAAGTAGTCGAAGGCCGATGACTTCCAATTCCCAACATCCTGTTCTTGAAGGTATCCAGGTTGACGGAGCCCAAATTGGTGTTTGTCAGCTTGCCCAACTTTGAAATAAATTTTGATTCCGGCATGAATGTCTTGCTCAACTTTTTGATCACAGCTTGTCTGGAGGCACCATTGTCTTTGCCAGTCGCCCTTGCCTCAGCCATCTGCAAACAGTAAACATTCATCAACAATTTAGTTTACAAAATAAAATAAGACATTGTATGGGGCTGCAGTCGACTTCAAGAAGCTGCAATAACTTTTCTTATTTGCAAACCTCAGCTTCTTCTCTTGAACTTCAACACTTAGAAAAAGTTTCTAAGTAAATTTCAGTGACTTCACTACTCTTCAACAACTCCAATCTGCAACTTGAACTTCTGCAAATTCGTACTTCACATCAGTAATCAGCAAATTCACACTTTGAAAACTCTCAGCAACTTCACTTCTTCAAGGCGTCCCTCTTATCACTGGCAACTTCAACTCTTAACAACAAGTCAAGCTCCGGTACCCAGCAATACAAGCAAATTCGCACCTCTTGACTTCAACAATGGCACTCCTCTAGCAACTTAAGGCGTCCCTCTTCAGCAGCCTTAGCAACTTCAGCAAACTCAAGGCTTAGCCAAAATTCGAACTCTTCAAGCTTCAGTCTCCAGCAACTCACTGCAATGTCAATCCCAGAGCAAAGCGAATTCTCCAGCTGTGAAAAATAAGTGAGAAACTTCTTCATTTTATTGCCAAAATTCGAATTCTAGAAGAAGCCAATTTTAGCCAGTGCATTAAACTTCCACTACTCCACTTCAAGAATTCGAATTCTCCCTCTCTAGTATTTCTGACACTTGTCACTCGACGTCGGGAATCTTGTTCTTCTAGAAACTTGACTTTGACTGGCATCTTTGAATTTGTTTTCGAAATTTTTAATTTAAATTCATCCCTTTTAATTCACCAGCCGGAACTCTGTCACTTGAATTTGAATTTAACTCTGAAGAATTCATCTTCGAAGAATTCAATCAAAATCATCTAGGCAACTGACTTCAAATTCATCATTTGGAAAAAATTCATTCTGAAAACACATTTTATTCATCTTGCCTTAGATAATTTTTTAAATTTTCCCTTAGGAAAATTCACAATTTGAGCACTGATTAAATTCTCCACTGAAAAAGTGTCGGCGAAGTGCGGAAGATCTGGAAATCCATCTATCATCGCAAATGTTCAGTACCCAGAAGAAAATTTTCTTTAGAATGCTTCAAATCCATGGGTACCCAATGAACGGGTTCATTTAATTTTTCAATTTTGAACCTTAGAAAATATTATTCTGTCAAATTAAATCCATTCTTTGCCTGTGATCATCCTGTGTTGCTCCAGCTTGAGAAATTTTATTTCATCCTGCATTATCATCCATCTCTGACCTCATCACCGAGAAAATTTGCTCGCTCTTTGCGAAAGAAAATTTCATCACCCTGAGTTCTAGGCGTATTTTCTGAGAAAATATTTCGCCTTAGAAAATATTTTAAGTCATCTTGCACATCGAGAATTTGCCTTAGGAAATTTTATTTGTTTGCCAGTGAGAAAAACATCAACTTCACTCAGAAGAATTTCCATGAGGGCGTCTAGCATATTTCGTTTCTCACTCACCATTTTACACTTGAAAAAAATATTTATTTGAAGTCCCAACGCCTTGGCAATATTTTATTTTTTATTTTACCACTCAAAACTTTAGGCGCATATTGCATATGAAGGAGGATATTCATCCTTGCTTTTTTTAAAAAAAAATCATCACTTAGCAAGTTGCTTTACTTCACATTTTATTTCACCTTCTAGGCGCATAACACACTTAGCGTTTTACTTCCACCACCTTGGAATATTTTCTAACACTTTATAACACCTATCACCCTTGGCGCCTAGCACTTTTGAGGAAAATCAAAAACTACGCCCACATTCATCCTTCACCACCTTAGGCGCATATAGCATTTGTAGAAGAATATTGCCGCGCCTAGGAAAATTTTTTAACACTCTTTAGCACTCACCACCCTTGGCGTATTTAACACTTGAAGAGGAGTCCACGCCTAGTATTCACCTTATATTGACCACGCCTTTGAGGAATTCACTCACCTTTCATCTCACTTACCAGCTTGCACTTACTTTTACCATCCTAACTTGGGCGCATTTCCATGTAGGTGAAGGATGACTCTTCAACTTCACTCTTTTGTCTTCACTTGAGCTTGTTTGGGCGCATTTAGGAGGGTGAGGAGGACGAATTTCCTTTGACCTTTTGATTCTCTTCTAACTTGAGCGCATTTTAGACTTGATGAAGGACGAAACTTGTTGACTCATTTCATCTTGAGCGCATTTTAGCCTAGCTGGTGGATAACAACGCCTTGGAGTGACTTTTCACCTCCCTGTTTTTGTCTTGACATGCATGTATTTGGGCATTTTGCCTATGGAAGAGATGAAAAATGTTGACTTTGCTTTGACCTCTTTGCACTTGGGCGCATTTCACCCCATGAGAAGGATGGGCGCATTTGGAGGGGGGTGGGATATCCAGACTTAGAAATTTTTTTCAACCTTCTTGAGCTTCCCTTGGGCGCATTTTGCCATGCCTATAGGATAACTTCGTTGACTTTCTTTGACTCTCTTCTCCTTGGGCGCATTTTGGCCTGTGTGAAGGACGAGCTTCAAACTTAGAATTTTTTTTTCTCATTTTTGCCAGCTTACATGCCCTGCTATTTATAGTAAGTCCTCTGATTTTGCATCTCTGAAGCTCTGAATGACTTGAAATTTTGCACACTGCATCCTTATGACCTTGTTGTTCTGTTGACACTGCCATTTTTAGTTACCTTGCTATTTTTAGCCCATTTCTGAGGATGATCTGCTATAAATAGTAACTACTTATTTCTGATAGCTCCATGGCTCCGATTAACTTGAAATTCGAATGACGCGCTCCTCACCATGTGACCTTACTGTCAACATCAACGCATGCAGTTGATTTACTAGTTTTAGCCAGTTTCCAAATTGACTTACTATAAATAGTAAGTGCTCCATTTGACTTGAAATTTTACCAGCAGACAGCCTGAAGGACGCTGATCGCGGTGGTTTACACCGGTTTTCAAAAATTCTGACATTTTACCCCTTTTTTCAGGCTCTGAAGCTGGAAACCCTAATTCGCTCTGCATGCATATCAAATGATCTCTGTTTCTCTTCGTTTCTATGGCACTGCGATCAGCTCGTGATTTTGAACTGCTGGGAAGCGGCTGCCGGGACACATCTGCTAAAAATAGCAAGTTCCTTACTGAGTGAGTATCTCCATTTGCATGTCACACCATCGCGAAGCTCTCGAAAAACCCATAAGGAATCATCCGACTTGCAAAAGAAACCCTGACATGCAAACCCTAAAAATAGCCTTGGAAGACCAAATTCTGAAATTTGTCGTCCCGTTTTGCATGTTACATCATTGCGAAGGTCTCGAAAAACCTAGAAGGAATATCCAGACATGCAAAGAAAAAATCTGCATCCGAACCTTGAAATTTGTCCCAGAAGCAAGACTGCTAAAAATAGTAAGTTGTCTGTTTTCGCTCAAATTTTGCATACAAGTAGTCTGATGTGCTCTGAATGCAGTGTGACTGTCAGAATCTCAAAAACGCTGACAAATTGCCTTGAATTTCACACTTACTAAAAATAGTAAGTACCTCAGATCTTGATGAAATTTTGCTGAGAGCCTACTGGAAACATGCTGACAATAGTGTTAAGCTCAATTCTCAATTTATTGACTTCGTTCGACCTTGGACTGACCGAAAAGATGAAACCCTAATTTTCAGACTTGGTCAATTTCATGTTTAAACTCACTGACGGGCGCAATCCTCGAAAAGGCGGACATTAGAAAAGAGACAGAGCGAGAGAGAGAGAGAAAAACCCAAGCCAAAAGACCAGAATGGAGCAAAAATTATGGGGTCCCCATCTTGAATGGGGCGATGTGTGAAAAGGTCACAACATCTGGCGACTCCACGGGAAAGTGTTGAAAAACACTTTAAGAATTGAACTTCGATTAATCTTCCTCAAACCTTTATACAGAAAGGACACTTACTCAAAAGGGGAGAAGAATCCGATATTGGATCAGAAAACTTTCATTTAAGACCCTGTGAGTGTGTGCATTCGTTCCATCTCTAAACCATTTCAACTTCCGGAATCAGCCGTGGCAAAGTTATATAAATATCTTAACTCCAAAAGCATCCTGGACATTGTCTCGCTGCCAGTCAGGCGTCCATAGCCCCGACGAGGTTATCGCTACAATTCTCATGAATATTGCTCCACTGCCAGCTGGTCGTCATAGCCCCGGTGGAGTTACTCGTATGTTCCCAAAACCAATATTTCATAATATTTTCTTTCATTTCTCATTTTCTTTTCTTATTTTTCAAATACTTCTTTTGAGCACATTTTCCTTTCTTCGTTTGATTTCTCCGTCAATTCCTTGATTGGCTGGCAGGCAATGAAGCCTCCAATGGGTTTGAGAATTGTAGTGGCGCTGAAGCAAGATGTAAAATTTTCACTTGCCGAGACCTTTCCCAAGAAACCAAAATGACTCAGAGTGGAGATAAGTAAGATTTTAGGATCTTTAGACTCGTGTGTTAAGACACAATAACGGGTTAACCTCCCAAGATGAGTTTAATCTTTAACTGGATGATGACAAGAGGTAAACAACCTTAGTCCTTTTCAAAAATTTATGCAAATTCCAGTAGGAAGAAACCATATTGTGAAGATTAAAACCATCATCACCCCTTTCGCAACGGGGAAACCCTAAAATTCTTGCCCATTCCAAACCAAAACCACTTGAGCGGTCAACTCAAGGGACGGAAACACCAAACCAAAAACCCAGAGGGCAACAAACCAAAACCAAAACGAAACAGGAAAGCAAACGGAAAAGCAAACCTAATCTACTATGTTACAAAGTAGGCTCTCAGAGAGAACCTAAGACTGGAAATAATGCTTAAGGAACTGTCCGTTGACGGGCAACGGGACATCCTCCCCTGTCAGAGTGCTCAATCTAAATGCATTATCCCCAATGATTTCAGAAATCTGATATGGGCCCAACCATAATTTGTCAAACTTGTCGTGATCACCTTTCTTCTTGTGGGCCTTGTCCCAATATAGAACCAAGTTAGAAATCCTTAACGACTTGATCCTAGCTTGTTTATCGAACCATCTCTTCACCACTGCTTGGTGCTTTGCCAAATTTTCAAGAGCTTCATCTCTTTTCTCTTCTAAATGCATCAGCTGGGACAATCTTGTTTGAACTTGATCCTCTCCTTCGAGGTATTCTTGGATGAACTGGAGAGTCGGTATCCTCAGCTGTACTGGAAAAACTGGATCTTGTCCGTAGACCAAGTGATATGGTGATGTTCCCAAGGAACTCTTTGTTCTTATTCTGTCTGCCCATAGAGAAAACCTCAACTGCGTATGCCAATCTTTCAGATTCTTGTCCAACAACTTCTTAATGGCATTCAATAAATTCTTGTTTGTGGACTCTGCTAGTCCATTCCCTTGCGGATAATAGTTGGAGGAAAACTTCAGTGTAATTCCATACTCAAAGGCCCAGTTGGAAAACTTCAGCGATGAGAAAGCTGAATCGTTGTCGCTGACTAGGACATGGGGGCATCCAAATCTTGTCACAATGTTTTCTTCAAGGAACCTGATAACCACATTTGACGTGCACTGCTTCAAGGCCTGAGCCTCTGTCCACTTGGTGCAGTAGTCTGTTGCTGTCAAAATATATCTGTGTTGTCCTGATGACGGTGGATTGATCATACCAATAAAATCTAGTCCCCACTTGGCAAAAGGTCTCACTTCAATCACTGGTTGCAAGGGCATAGCAGGATGCCTTCCTCTATTTGCTGCTGTCTGACAAATGTGACAAGCCTTCACATGTTCATATGTGTCTTTGAAAAGCGTGGGCCAATAATATCCAGCTCTCAGGATCTGATGGGCTGTGGCTAGACTTCCTCCGTGTCCGGTTCCAAATTTCTCATGGAAGTGTTCCATCAACTGTTTTGCTTCTTGTTTTCCTACACATCTCAAATAAATTCCTTCATAATTCCTCCTGTAGAGAACTGATCCCTGAAGCATAAATCTCTGACTTCTCATTCTCAATGCTCTTCGCTGCACTGGATTCAAATGGCGAGGGCATCTGTGATTCAACAAGTAATAGATGGTGTCGTCATACCATTCTCCGGGAGACACTTCCTCCAATACATATGTTTGCTGAACTAGTTCTGGACCAACCATTGCAATCGTCTGTGCTAAAGCTTGTCCTCAGACCAACTTCATCGGTTGTATTTCTATATCATATTCTTGCAAAGTGGCGACCCACTTACCTCTTCTTTCTCCTAACTCATTCTGCATCAGTAGAGTCTTCACTGTGGCGTCTGGAACAATTGCATGAACCTTGCTTCTCAAGATGTAATGTCTGAATTTCTTGACAGCCTTCACTAAAGCATACACTTGTTTTTCAATGCTTGGATACCTTAACTCTGCTTCTTTCAAGGGTGAGCTCATAAAAGCAATTGGATGCTCATCCTTTTCTTCGGTTCTTTGAGTCAATACTGCGGCGCAGGTGTGCTCTGAGGCAAACGAATACAGATAGAAAGGCTTTGTGTAGTCTGGACTAACCAGCACTGGAGCATCCACTATAGCTTGCTTGATTTCATCAAAAGCTTTTCTAGTCTGTGGGGTCCACTTAACTTTCACATCCTTCTTCAGCATCTCATTTAGTGGCCTCACTATCTCGGCAAATCCAGTTATAAACTTTCTAACGAAATTGATCTTGCCAAAGAATGATCTCAATTCTTTCTGACTACTCGACAAACCAATCCTTGAGATGGCTTCAATATGCTCAGGGTCAATTGATATACCCTTCTCTGAAATGACGTGACCTAACAGTTTGCCTTCTGTGACACCAAATATGCATTTCTTAGCATTCAGAGAGACACCAAATCTTCTACATCTCTGAAAAATCTTCCTTAAATCTTCAACATGATCCCCTCTTTTCTTTGAGAACACGGTCAAGTCATCCATGTAGATAATTATGCACTTTCCGACAAGGTCTCGAAAGGCGATATCCATTGCTCGCTGGAAAGTGGCTCTTGCATTGATTAGGCCGAAAGGCATTCTTCTGTATGCAAAGGTTCCCCATTTCGTGGTGAACGATGTCTTCAATCTATCTTCTTGTTCAACCATCACTTGGTTATACCCTGAATATCCGTCCAAGAAGGACATCATTTGTGAACCATTCACTATTTGCAGCACTTCATCTAATGAGGGCAAAGGATAATTATCTTTTTCGGAGGCCCTATTCAAATTGCGGAAGTCTACACACAACCTTATTTCTCCATTCTTCTTTCTGACTGGGACAAGATTGGTGACCCACGTGGAGTGCCTCACTGGAAAAATAATCCTGGCCTAAAGCAGCTTCTTGACTTCCTGATAGATTAAAGACTCTAACAAGGGATTCACGGGCCTCTGCCTCTGTCTGAATGGCTTACTGCCTGGCTTCAGTGGTATTGTATGTGTAATCAATGAGGTATCATATGTCTTGAGATCTTCGTATCCCCAGGCTATCACTTCTGGAAATTCTTTCATTACCTTTAAAATGCCTTCTTTCTCTTTTGGTGTACAAACCTTTCCAAAAAAAACCTTCTTCACTTGTTCATCTGTTCCTAGATTGACAGCTTCACAGTCGTTGCCTTGAGTGCTTTGATTTCTGCTCAACTTATCAGTATCAAATAGTCTCTCTAATTCAACCATTCCTCTTGGAATTACATTGGTCTTTAAATTCAGAATCCCTTCAGTAACAAACTCGGCCTCTTCGGTCTCTTCCTCATCGATGATTTGTGCTTCAAACACACCCAAGCATGTGAGAAAATCCAGAATCTGTTTATCATCATCAAACACTTGGAAATTCTTTATGTTATCAGGGATTGCCGGTGTTGAAACCAACACTACTGTAAATTTCTTTAACCCTTCCATTGCTAATGGTTCCAACGAATTGGCAGCTTGTGCAAGAGAATTTGCAACAATATTCTTGGATTTGTAAACTTGCTTTATATTGAACGCATCAAAGCTTTCTATGAGGTACCATACTCTATTGCGATAGCAGCCTAACCTCTTGTCATGGCAGGTGAATTGCTTCCTTACTTGGCGGACCACAATATCAGAATCCCCAATGGTGTGTACAATCTTGGCTCCCTTCTGAATGGCAAGGAGCAACCCATGAATCAAGGATTCATACTCAGTAACATTATTGGTGCATGAAAACTGGAGTCTATAAGCACCTAAATAAGCCTCTCCTGTCGGGCTAACTAATTCAAATCCCGCTCCATTTCCTTTCTTTGATTTTGATCCATCGAACCTCAAAGTCCACACTTGGTCTTTGGTAGGAGTGCTGAGAGACTGAACATGTGTATCCTCCTGATTGTATACCTCTGGAACCTTTTCTTCAATCTTAGACTGAGTTGTATTGTCTTTTACAATTTCCTCTATCAAAACACTGTTTTCTTCATTCATCTTCTGATGTTCTTCTTGCAATGAAGTCTTTGGGACGAGCCTTGCAACTTGCTCTAGTGCCACTTTGCACATAGCGCATGTGATCTTGGAATGAAATGCTTCATGTATTCTGCACCAGTTGGGAAGCAGCAAATCCTTGATGGAAGCATCTTTACCTAACTCCGTTTCCTGTTTCACACTGTTAAATACAAAATCCTTGAAGTTCTCAAAAGTTCCTCCACCTTCACTATCACTTGAGTCACTTTCAATCAAAACCTCAGTGGAGGCAGTGGTGTCTTCTAAACATTTCCCTTCACTTGGAGCTTGTAGCATCAATACTTCTTGCTTGATAGGCTTATATGAGCCTAAGTCAGTCTCTACGAACATTATCTCATTATCGTCACCATACTCAGTGATCATCAATTTAAGCCTCGGTGTGCTTTCGATCTTGATTTGATTTGGGACTCCCTTCCATGGAAGCCACCTGTGGGAAAAGTCAGTTGCAATGTATCTATTTAACTTTCTAGCCTAGTCTCTGCTCAGTAGCATGCCATACCCATCTGGTATATCGACTACTGATATATCAATACAACTCTGAATTCGGGGATTAGCTGACAACTGCATATGGATGTTATTCAGCTCTCCAACAACTGGAACCTCAGTCTTGTCAAGCTGAGTCACCTTCTTAGTGGTTTGCAACAGTACTATACCCAATCTTTGACACACCCTCAACGGCATGACGTTACTCGAAGCACCAGAATCAATCAAACAATTGTGCAACAACTTTCCAAATATTCTAACTGACACCAAGAATGGGGCTGGTTCATCTCTCCCCTGATAAAATACCACTGGTTTCTTGTTTTCATTTGCTGGAGCACTCTTCTTTTCATCTCTTTTATCCCATGGGACTTGATTGCTCTGGACAACCTTTTGTGTTTGCTCTTGCTTTTGCTCTGTAGGCAATTTGAACCTAACTCTTCTTTTATCTTCAGTTTTCGGCTTTTCAGGCTCACTTGAAGATCCTTGCACCATCCCCACAAAACCTTGAGACTGTTGTGGGGTCTCCCAAGCGTTGAACGGCGCGTGAGGCACCTCTTCTACCATGTTTGCACTCTGCACGGGACGGGATTGGGTGTTGACTGGAGGACTCCTAGATGAACTAGGTGCTTCTTGAGACATACTCTTTACAACAGATGTTTCGTATAGGCTTCCCAAAATTGTGTCTCTAACTTTTGAGATCTTCATTAACTCATATAATGGAAGACTAACCTTTATCTTCTTAACCTCATCTAGCACATAAGAACTTAATCTTTTCATATCATCTCTTGGGAGATTGTCCTTTTGAGGACGCTGCATCACGTGAATAGGCTATTGGACGGTCTGCTGACCATTTCTATTCTGCATCACATTTTGTTGCCTATATTCTGGAGAATCCCTTGGTAAATTTGGATTATTGCTTGCGTTTGGGTTCGGTGGAGTCGCAAAATTATTCGGAGGAATTGAGGACGTCAAAGGCTCTTTTTGATGATAAGTCCTTTGGTATACTTTGGGTGCTGTTCCTTCGGAAGTCTGAAATGCTTGCACCTCTCTTCTCCCTTCTACCAAAACACTGTTGTTGAGAGGTGGAAAAATGTAGTTACCTTGCTCAAGTGGCTCTTCTGAATAACTGTCCTGAACCTCTGAATACATTTGAGCTTCTGAATAAACTTGAGCCTCCTTGTAGACTTGAGTATCTGGCGCCTCCACGGGACCATTTGCCGAAGCTGGCGGAAATCTGTGATTGACTTCTGGTGGCGCGTAGCTTTGATATTCAGACACAACATTGACATTTTCCAGAATCAGTGCTTGGTCATATCTTTGTACTGGGACAATCTCATATCCAGTAGTCGGAGGATTCTCAGTACCCTCCATGCTTTTTACTTCTCCTTTAAAAATATCAGCCGCTACTTGAAATTCATGGCACTGCAACTCTGAGTGCTGACTTGTATTATGAAGTCTACACCATCTGGACATAGCAGCTTCTGCCAAAAATACTCTGTCTGTGGGACGATTCTCTGGAGGTGGCGGGTTATCTAGCGGTGATGGAACTCCTTCGTTGTTAGGTCCAGTATTTTAGGACCTCTTTTGATATCCTTGGTTGTTATTTCAATACCCATGGCTATTGTCGTGTCCATGTCCGTGATGGGCATCTTGATGGTGCTGAGGATTATTCTGATATCCTCGATTGGCACCTGGATGTGCCTGATAATTCTTCAACATAGATTGCATTTGATTATTTTGATTTCTGAGGTGAGTCACCTCAGATGATAGCCTTTTCATTTGTTCTACTAATTCTTTCATTTCATCTTTCTCCTCTTGTGTCCTTGCTGGTGGCACTGTATTCTGGAGATAGACAGGCTGTGCTGCTGGAGTCTGGGA
This sequence comes from Sequoia sempervirens, assembly GCA_007258455.2. Taxonomy (NCBI): domain Eukaryota; kingdom Viridiplantae; phylum Streptophyta; class Pinopsida; order Cupressales; family Cupressaceae; genus Sequoia; species Sequoia sempervirens. The sequence goes on from VDFB02121393.1 coordinate 23,343, forward strand.
TAAAGGTGCCCCAGGATGGAGAACCAATTGATCCGATGGTGGTGTAACATGATAAGCCAGTTGCGGAACTGGATTCAATGCTAGAATTTGCTGATTCCATGCCAGAGTAAGTGTCTGCATATGATTATTCGTGGTGACCAAGCCAGTGTACAAAGAAGGCCCGGTTATGTTTTGGCCCATATTCTGACTTACTTCAACAGCCTTCGCATATGCTTGGTTCATATCTGCTGGAATGGGATGAGCTTGTCTCACGAACATTGCGGTCAATGGGTCCAGGGCTGCATAATAGTTTTCCCTTGCATCGGGAACAATGTATGGAGTACGTAGCCTCGTGAGGGCTTTCTGGAATCTATTATTGAAGGCGTGGATAGGCTCTTTGTCTTGTCTTCTCACTTCCGTGAATTGGCGGAAGAGCTCTACTGGGGTAATTGGAATACCGAACTTTCCAATGAAAGCCTCTTTCATCTACTCCCATGTTCTTATGGACCCAACTGGCAAATGTATGAACCAAAAGTGTGCTTCCTCTCCCAAAGAATACGGGAACAGTCTGCAAGCTACATCGGCGTATGCAATTTGTCTATTTCGCAAATGATCTTCAAACATCTTAATGTGATCCTCAGCAGAACGGTTTGGATCATTCACTTGATACTTGGTGCAGAAGTGCTCCGGATTCTTAGGCATGTCATGATAATCTGCGAACTCAAGAGGGGATGGATTAGTAACTAGCCAAGTAGCACCATTAGGAGCTGGTTGACCTCCTTGTTGACCTCCTGGTTGAGCCATTGCTTGAATTGGCTGCCGCCTCTGATATACAATTACTGAGGTTGTGGTAGCCTGAACTGGTTGTTGAACAAACACTGGTGTGGTAACTTGAAATGCCTTTGGCTGCGCAAACCTTGAAGTACTTGGTGGAGTTCTGAATAAACTTGTAATCTCTTCTCTGCTTTCTTCACTAGACTGAGCTTCTTCGTTTGAAAATACTTCTTCGCTTGACTCAACTTCTTTACTTGTACGAACTTCTTTCTTCTTCCTTGCTTGAGTAGGCAACTCTAACTCCACGAAGTCTTTGTGTGAACTTGGCGTGGACCTCAGGATTCTTTTCAACTTGTTGGGTGAGAATGAACTGATTCGATCCAGGATGTAGCTGATCACTGTCGGCGAGGAAGAGGAGCAAGTGGGTGTCTTTGATCTAGCAAATTTCTTTCAATTGCAACCTGAATATCAATAGCCTTTTCTTCTTCCTCTTCCAACACGAAGCAAGTTCTCATGTACTGGGCGTAGCTCTCCTTTGTTTTCCAAGCAAGATTGTTCAGTCCTGAAAGAATGTCCTCTTGGTCGTCGTTGAATCAATTCGGAGGTGAAATGAGTGAGTTATGAGTATTTTACTAATTTCCAGTTTACTAATATGAATTTCTAGAACTCAGGATTTTACATCTGATTTATAAGTTTTCAGTTTTAATCATATTTCTGTCATTGGAAAGCAAAAAACATTATTGGAATTCATTCTTATCTTCTTATCTCATTTCTCTATCATTGTAATTCATGTTTTTGCAGTATTTTGAATTGTAAGGTTCTGATTAGTAGTACTAATCTAACCCATTATTATTGCTGCAATTACTTGATTAAATTCTCATTAAATTACCCCTGGATGGTTTACCGCCAGTGTGGATAATTTGATTTGTAACACTCTTATACCCACTTTCATAGTGGAGAATCCCCACAGCTCTGTAGATGCCCGCCGCAGCGGATGAATTGTTTTAAATGTGATCTTTTTCCCCCCACTGTTTGGTGATAGTGTGGAAATGTTCTTCATGGCTGGTTATCCGCCTATCAGTTTCTAATTTCATAATTCAACACTCCGTCATATGTTAGCACCTCGCCCTCAGTGAGATCTTGAGTGCACATTCTTGACGTTGAGTAGTTTTCATTTCAAGTTCAGATTTCAGTTTGATGCTAACGCTAATCCAGTTAACTATTGCTGGTTATGTTGTGCAAATTCATCAAAAAAATTGGTTAGCTTATTTCAGCTTTGCTGAGTGACTCTACTTACTAAAAATAGTAAGTCAAGCAAATGATGTCCAAACGACTCTGAACGAAAGCCAAGCTAAATGATTCTGCCAACTGAAGCCAAGCCAAGCCTCAACCAGACCCTCTATCCACCCTATCAGCCTACGAGGGTCACATAATAGGCTAATCTCAAGAACTAAGAGATGTCAGGGAGGGACATTCACGGTGCCACCCCCTCCCGAAATTGCTTTATTAGCAAACAATCTCAACTCAGGATCTTTTGCAAAATCTCACCAAGCTCTCCAAGTAGCATCTCAGTAGAAATCTCCGTTTCCACCAGTGGCTTCCTTGATGATCCCTCTACATTGGCTGTCTCTCTCTGTATTCTAGGATCGACTCAGGAACTAAGATCAACTTTCCCTCATCATCTAAGGGAGGTAATACTGCTAAAGGTACCACACAGTGTCCCAACACCTTCTTGAGACATGACACATGAAAAACATTATAGGACGCCACTATCAGCGGAGCTCAAAGCTCCATAGCCTCAACGCCTCCGGAAATACGAAGGACCATAATACCGCGGCTTAAGCTTCTCTGATCCACTCTTCCTAAGAGTAGATTGACGGTAGGGCTGCAGCATGAGATATACCATGTCTCCCACATGAAAAGCTCTTTCTATCCTCTTCTTATCTACATACTGCTTCTGCTGATTCTGTGCCTTAGCAATATTTTCCTTAAGAGCCCTCTTAGTGTCCTGACTCTCCTGCAATAAATCTCCAGCACTAGGCACTCTACTGTCACTCAGTAGCAAATCCAGAAAACTAGGTGCCTCATAACCATACAACGCCTGGAAGGGGGACATCTGAATGGTCATGTGAAAAGTAGTATTGTAACAATACTCACATAAATATATCCACTTGACCCACGCCTTTTGCTGCCCTGCAATGTAATTCCTAAGGTAGCCTTCCACCCATTTGTTCACTATTTCCTTCTGACCATCGGTCTGTGGGTGGTAACTGGTGCTCGGTGTAAGCTCGGTCCCACAAAGTCTGAACACCTCATGCCAGAAGTGACTCAGGAACCGACTATCCCTATCGCTAACTATGCTCCGAGGCAAACCATGTAATCTGAAAACCTCATGGAAGAAAACCTCTGCTACCTGTGTAGCTGTGTAAGTGGTGGTGATCGGAAAGAAGTGGGCATACTTCGTCAGTCGATCCACAACTACATATATGCAATCACATCCTTGGGCTTTAGGCAAGCCCGTAACAAAATCCATCGACAGGCATTCCCACTTCCTATTAGGAATCGGAAGTGGCTGCAACAATCCTGTCGGATACGTGTTCTCCTGCTTGTCCTGCTGACAAATAGGGCACTCACGCACATATTGAAGAACATCTGCCTTAAGAACCTTCCATGTAAACCTTTCCCGAACCTGTCTGTATGTTTTGAAGTACCCGGGATGCCCTGTTGTGGGTACATCATGAAAGGCTCACATAATGGTGTTCTTCATCTCAGATCCTGGGATGAAGAAAATCCTGTCCTTGTAGATGATCAAGTCATTGACAAGTGTGTACCTAGTGTCCACCATAGATCCCTCAACAATGTAAGATGCCCAAGTATCCTTGGCATACTTTGCCACAATCAAATGCCTCCAGTCCTCTGCAATATGTACCATAGAACTTAGATAAGGCCGACGTGAGAGAGCATCAGCAACAACATTTTGGGTACCTTTGATGTAGGTGATATCAAAGTCATATGCCTGTAACTTACTCACCCACTTTTGCTGACGGTCATTTAAATCTCGCTGCCCTAAGAAATGCCTCAAGCTATTATGATCAGTTTTAATACAAAACTTACTGCCCACGAGATATTGCCTGAATTTGGCCAAGGAATGCATTATGGCCAGCATTTCCTTATCATAAATACTGTAAAGCCTCTCTGGTCCTTTGAGTTTTCTGCTCTCATAAACAATCGGGTGCTTGTCTTGCATAAGCACCGCTCCAATACCCTCACCAGAAGCATCACACTGAAGCTCAAATGGCTTTGTAAAATCTGGTAGCGCCAACACTAGACACGTAGTCATAAGTTCCTTGAACCTCATAAAACACTCCTGTGCCTCAGGAGTCCAAAAGAATGCACTTTTTTTCAACAAATCCGTCATAGGTGCTGCATGGCGTGAATATCCACTGACAAATCTGCAATAGAAACCACATATCCCAAAGAATCCTCCCAGCTGTGTAAGGTTCGTTGGAGTAGGCCAATCTACGATAGCACGGATCTTCTTAGGATCCATCCACACTCCGTCTGCACTGATGATATGGCCTAAGTATAACAACTCAGTCATCCCTAAGTCACACTTGGATTCCTTGGCGTACAAGGACTCCCTCTTGTTGACGTGGTTTTTGTGACCGCACCAAACAGCAGAACAAAATAGTCCGAAGGCTACTCCATTCTCTCTTGATCAAAGTATTCCGTGCGCTAAGATTGCGAGAAAGTTCGCACGTTCAACTCCAAGGTTCCGAATACTTAGAATACCCTCAGTTGGTTGATGTGTATTGCTGTGTTCTTACGAGGGGACTTACACAATAGTTCAGGGTTCTTGCAGTTAACAGTCAGTGTATGATTTGAAGGGGATTCTTGCATGTATGATTTGGCAATGTAGTACATTTTCCTAAAGCTAATTAGAAATATGCGGAAAGTAAAAGAGTACAGGGCCTAAGAAACTTGTATTCTATTCTAAATGCAGGATATGTGGAGCTCAGTTTTGGCAGACTTCAACCAAATTTCACCTAGCCTCATGTCGGACAGCCTCAGTAAAATTGGTGCAATCTTCAAAGGGATAGCAAAAGATGTTCAAATTATGATTTAACATACATACACCATCACAACGATGCATATAAGCATGCAAACCACAATCGAAGTTAAACTCAAGATAATGTCCAGTTGACCATGCAAGGCGAACTTATCATCAACAAGCCGCTAGTGGTATGGAATGAAAGAAGCTACCTCAACAAAACACCACACATCAAAGTAAACTACTTGCATGAATGAAAGTTATACTACTTGGATTCGAAAGGAAGAATAGACCTTGCTAGCTATTCATGACAACACGAATTCCACCATCAATGAAAAGATCTATTATCATGAAAAGTGTTACACAACAATCTCCACAAAAGTTCTCAAAGGGAAAACTTTCTTTCTCCTCCACACTATGCTAAGCAAAATGATCTACT
>VDFB02121394.1:0-37521 GCA_007258455.2 Sequoia sempervirens
GTGCAAGAGTTGTTGGATAAGGGCCTAGTGAGGAAGAGTTTAAGCCTTGTGTTGTTCCAACCATGCTAGCTCCAAGAAAGGATGGTAAATGGAGATTATGTACTAATTCAAGATCTATAAATAGGATAACCATCAGATATAGGTTTCCTATTCCAAGGATAGAAGATCTTATGGATTGTCTTGGAGGGGCTTGTTGTTTCTAAAAAATTGACTTAAAGAGTGGATACCATTAGATTAGGATCCATGAGGGGGATGAATGGAAAACAACTTTCAAGACTAATGAAGATTTTTATGAGTGGATGGTGATGCCTTTTGGCTTGATTAATGCCCCTAGTACCTTTATGAGACTAATGAATGAGGTATTGAAACCTTTTATTGGCAGCAAGGTTGAAGGTTTGAATATCTGAAGGTATCGACGAAAAGCCTATTCTTGCTCTTCCTAATTTTAATAAGTCTTTACTATTGAATGTGATGCAAGTAATCAAGCAATAGGTGCTGTTTTGAGTCAAGAGGGCAGACCAGTTGCATTTTTTAGTGAAAAGTTGAATGAGGCTAAAAGAAAGTACTCTTCATATGACTTTGAATTGTATGCTATGGTTTAGGCTTCACAAAATAATGGAGGCATTACTTCCATTTATAGAGAGTTTATGGTGTTTACTGACAATCATGCACTTAGTTTATTGAATGGGAAGGAAAAGTTGAACCAAAGGCAAATGAAGTGGGTTGAATACCTACAAGCATATACATTTTCCATAAAACATATGAAGGGGCAAGCTAATAAAGTTGCAAATGCACTTAGTAGAAGGGTCATGATGGTTCAAGAAATTCAACTTCAAAGTGTGGGAATTGAGGCTCTTAAGGGTATGTATCAAGAAGATGAGGATTTCAAGGAAGCTTTTAATGTTTGTTCTCAATTTTTAGATGCTTTTCATGGTGATTATTGTGATTATGTTTTGCAAGATGGACTTTTGTTTAAAGTTGCTTAGTTATGCTTACCTAGGTGTTCTATGAGGGAGAATATAATCAAGCAAAAGTATAGTGGAAGTCTTGGAGGGCATTTTGGGCTAGAAAAAACCTTGGAGTAGGTTAGGAGATTTTACTTTTGGCCTAAAATGTAGATTGTTGTGAGAAAATTTGTGGAATCTTGTACACTATGCCGAAGAGCAAAGGGAACTTCTTCAAATGTTGGTCTTTATCAGCCCCTACCAATCCCAAATAGACCTTGGGAAAGCATAAATATGGATTTTGTTTTTGGACTACCTAAAACACCAAGAGGAGTTGATAGTGTCTTTATAGTGGTTGATAGATTAAGCAAAATGGCTCATTTTATTCCTTGTAAGTGCACTAGTGATGCTTCTAACATTGCAGGTCTATTTTTTCAGTTAGGTTGAGAGAATGCATGGTATTCCTATGAGCATTGTATCAGATAGGTCATTGGTCATTTTTGGAGGACCTTATGGAGGAAATTGGGGACTAATTTGCAATATAGTTCTTCCTACAATCCTCAAACAGATGGAAAAGCAAAGGTGGTTAACAGATCACTTGGTAATCTCTTGAGGTGTTTGACAAAGGAACATGATGTGCAATGGGATTTGGTACTGCCCCAAGAGGAATATGCCTATGATGACTCCGTCAATAGAAGTATTGGTAAAACCCCCTTTGAGGTAGTGTATGGGATGAATCCTAGAGATATCTTTGAGTTGAGAGATCTGCAAGGAATGGAGAAAAGAAGTGTCGAAGGTGAAGATTTTGCTATGGAAATGAAGTCTATCCATGATCAAGTGAAGGAAAATATCAAGAAAAGTGTGATTCAATACAAAGAAAGGGCATATTTAAAGAGGACAAATATGCAATATAAGGTGGGAGATCTGGTTTTTGCATATTTGAAGAAGGAAAGACTCCCTAAGGGCAGATACGCAAAGCTTCACATGAAGAAAATAGGTCATTGCAAGATTATTCATAAATTTGGGCAAAATGCATATGAGATAGCACTCCCTCCTGGAGTGGCTATCTCACCCATTTTTAATGTTGTTGATTTGCACCCATTTAAGGGATCTTTGGATGTAGGTACAAGTGTGGAAGCTGATGAAGATTAGGTGCAAGACCTTCCACCATCTGAACCCTTGAAGCTTGAAGCCATCCTAGACACCAAAGAGGTAGAAAGGACAAGGAAAAAGGTATATAATGAGTATCTTGTTAAATGGTAGGGTCTTCCACCTAAAGAAGCAACTTGGATGACTGAAGGGGACATCAAACAACATGGTACTACTTTGCAACAACTGATGTAAGGTGGTACTTGAGATCTCTTCCACCCCGGGTGCATGGTGCAGGGGAACCTTGGGATCTCCATGCCTCTTTGAGGCTTTGTGTGGTTTTTGTTTATTTTCAATGATTATCATGATGTAATAAGGTCATAAGGACCATCTGAAATGCTTTGTGATAGTTTTTTAGGTTTGATGTTGAGTTTTGATGTAATAACAAGGTCTCTTCCTCACCATGTAAACTTGGTGCATCTAGGCCAACATAAGGAATTAAGGTACCATGATACAATCAGGTAATTAAGGGGAGTTTCCTTGTTGATTTGATAGTCTTGGAGGTGTTTTAGCCATCTTTTTTCTTGGTTGATAAATCGGGTTCTTGATGTTGTGCAAAATTTCCTTAACTAGGCAATTAGGGGTCATTTAGTGTTTCATTAGTTTCCCAATGTCCTCCAAATTCAAAATTCACTTGAGGGACATTGGGAGAGGTGTGTGAATTTTGAAATATGCCTCTTTTGGTCGAGGAAGATTTGATGAAGAATTTTTGAAGCAAAATCAATGAAAAAGAACTCTATTTTCTACATTTTTGTGCAAAAAATTGCTGCTAACTCACGTGGTATGGACATAATACATATTGTATAGTCACAATGCTATAATTTTTGGATAGAGGGTTGAGATAGATTCCTTTTGGTGGTGGTTTTACTGGTTTTCATCAAGAATGAAGGGAGATATATGCATTTTACTGCAAGTGGGTTTGAAACCCCACAACTAGGGTTTGATAATAATTTGATAATAAAATGGAAGTTTCTCTCCATTCCACTGTAGGAAAAATCTTTTTTTTGGTGGAATGGAAGGGATGTAGTATAATTCAAGATTAAAAAGATTTTAGGCTAGAATATGGAGTTTGGTGAGAATAAATTGATGCCCTAGGCTTGGCATCTCTATGTGACAGGCCAAAATTTATTGCAAAAATCTGATTTGAGGTAAGATTTGTGAGTTTTCTATTTTGTAGAGCTTGGGATCAGTTGGAATGATTTTTATGAAGGTATACGAAGGTATTCATTGGATTAGGGGTTTTGGAGTGTGCCAAGGTAACCATACTTGCATTGAAAAGTGTCTTTTAGGCCTCCTTGTAGCATTAGAAAATAGGTCATTTGTTGCCTTTTGTGTTGGAGTCAAAACTTATGGTTTTGATGGTTTGTGGATGACAATATCATGTGTCAAAAACTAGTGAGTTTGGTCTGGTTTCAGTCATTAGGAGTATTTTATGTTGACTGTCCCATTAGACAGGGCTATAAGGGCTACAAGGCCTAATATGGCAACGATAGAAGAAAGAGTGTTCCCAAATGAGAAGTCTTGTTTGTTGGCTAAGTTTAGCCATGTTAAGAGATTTTGATTCATTTCTAAGCCTCCTGATTGCATTTGGGTGTGTGGAGTTAAAATAGTGCTTAAGTTGCTCATTAGTTGTATGGTGTATTAAGGAGTCTATCTAAGAGTATTTGAGAGAAGCTCTTAAGAGATTGTCTTCCCCTACCACTCTGTATCACAATGAACTCATAATGTCCATACTGAATTCAAAAATTCATCTTTGGAATATCTTCTTCCTTTATTCTTAGTTGATGGTATCCCAACTTGAGATCAATTTTAGAGAACACTGTCGGTCACTTCATCTGGTCAAACAACTCATCGATCCTTGGGATTGGATATAAATTCTTGATGATCGCCTTGTTCAACATTTGATAGTCTATACACAGACACAAGGTTCCATCCTTCTTTTTCACAAAGATAATTGGTGCTCCCCAAGGAGACACACTTGGCCTTATGAGCCCTTTGTTCAACAACTCCAATAATTGGGCCTTCAACTCATAGATTTTGATGGTGTTCATCTAATATGGTGCTTTGGATTGAGGCTCTGCTCCCAATACTAGGTCAATAGAGAAGTCAAATTCTTGTTTCGAAGGTAACTCTATGAGTTCATCATGGAATACATCTCAAAACTCCTTGAGAATAGGTAGTCATATAAATATGGTTCCTTGCTATCAAGGTTACTGATATGCACAACATAAATAGCACATCCCTTCTGACAAGCCTTTTTGAGCTGCATAGCAGAGATATGTCTAAGTGTTAAGGGTCTTTGTATCCCCTAGATCTTGACTGGGTTCCCATAATCATCTAGATAACTAACTACCTTATCCTCACAGATAATTATAGATTTATGATCGGTTAACCAATTTATCCCCAAAATTACATCATATGAGCCTAAGGCTATAACATACAGGTTGACCTAGTTCTGGAAGGTTGGAAACTCTAACTCAATACAAAAGAGATAGGTATCTACCCTCTACTCTGCTCGGTTTCCATACTAGATTTTCCATGAGTTTTCTATGTATCCAAGTCTAATAGGTATCTTGGATATAGATCTAGGGTCTATGAAACATTCAGTAGCTCCAGTATCAATTAAAATAGAGACAATTTTGTTATAGAGCTTACCCTTCAATTGTATTGGTGAAGCCTGATACTCTACCTGCTTATTATCCACTGCAACATGGATTTGATGACACTGAGACTGCTGATAATTTCCTTTCCTTCACAACTTCAACCGTTGCGGACAATTTGAGGCATAATGATCACCTCCCCAAGTATAGTACTTATTGTGAGGCCCTTTGTAACCTCCTGGCTTGTCCTCTCTGAAGCCCTTCTACTTTTAGTCATCATTGCTTTTTTTGTTGTTTTCCTTCTTACTCTTTCCCCCATTATCACCTTCACCTTTCTCCTGTGACTCACTTCCCCTCTTGAAATTATGGATCTGGTGGTTCTTATCTCCTTTCTGAAACTTCTTGTTCCCAAACAATGACTTAGGATTTGAATTGTTGTGGTAATTAGATAACTGTTGCAATTTTTTCTCCTATTTGGTGGCCTTCAGCAAGAATTCATTCATGGTGAGAGGATCATTCATGTCCACTTCTACTCCAATGTGGGGTCTAAATCCCAATATGAACTTTTAGATACGGAAACATTCATCTCCTTAATACTAGGGCACACACTTCAATAGATTGGTGAACTTTTCCCAGTATTGGGTCACAATCATGCTCCCCTGAGTTAGGTTTTGGAATTTTGTCACCTTCTTGTCAAAAAAGAGTTGTGATAACCATCTCTTCCTAAAATATTAGAGGAAGAGTTCCCAAGTAATCTCTCCAAGCTAAATATTCCTTTAGAACTGTCTTTTCATTATCCCACCATGTAGTTGCTTCTCCTGAAAGCTGATATGCAACCCTTGTCGCTTTAGTCTAGTCGAATAGGTTACAAAGTCCAAAATATTTCTCCATCTCTATGATCCATGCCTCAACTCCTACTCTGATGGATTTACCATCAAACTTAGACAGTGCTACTCTTTTGAGATCCTTTCCTAGTTCTTCCTCAATTCGACCTCGAGGGCCTTCTCTTGGACCACCTTCTCCCTGATTGACTTCTGCATTCCTAGGGATCCAATCCTCACGTGCCACTCATACCTCATGTTCTATGTGGTACATATGAGCCTCTTTCCTTTTTAGAAGTTCTATAATTTTTTTCAGCCTCTTGTTTGGTCCATTGTCTGACTCCCTACCGCCCATCTCTTGTCTAGTGATCACCATACCGACTCACACCTGACCTGCATCACATTTCATGTCTATAGTAACTTAACACTGGATTCTACATGTAAATGTTCCTATTCACATAACACTACATACACATGTATATATCACTCATTCATTAAAGACATACACATTCATTCACAATAAAGCATGCTTTTGAGTTATTAATTTGAACACACCAAAAATAACATCTTGCTTTATTTATATTAAGTGTGGGTCAATAGGCCCTTATTTACAAAAGCTTCTTCTTTACATTAATTTTTTCATTCTCAGTGAGAGGACACTCCTCTAGGTCCTCGTTCGAGTTTACACCAATTTTCTTAAAGGAGGAGGGTTGAGCACGCAGGCTCTCCTTTTTCTCCTTAGTTAGTAAGGGTGCATTTGGTCCACACCCTAGAGGCTAGTCTCTTATTGCATAAATCTTCTTAATCTTAGGAGTTAAATTCGACTCTACAATCTTCTTTCCCCTCTCCAACTTAAGTCAAGTGAGGGCTTGAGCTAGAGTCTCATCATCGGGAATCTCAGGTTGAACCTCAGTCTTGGTGTTTTCTTCCACTACAAATTTCTTGTTTGAGATCCTAATGTTCTTCCCTTTCTTTCTTCCTGACTTAGACCTTCCCATACATGCATTCAATCCAGGTTTGGTCAATCCTCATGACAACTCAATTTGGTCAAGTGTCAACTATCTCACAGTCATGGCTATTATGGACTCAAAAGGTCTATAGTTGAACCCTAAGCTCTGATACCAAATGTAATAACCCATTCTTATTATTACTTAAATATTTATTGCAAATGACATTATAAATTTTAAATTTAAAAAAGATATAACTTAAGAAGTTATTTTCAATCATAACAAAACATATCTAATTCAAATATGAATTATGATATATATATAAATTTATTTATTTATTTATTTCCAAATGTCAATTACAATATCCAAGTTGACTTGGCTCATAGGGCCACAAATTCAATACAATATACAATTTACATCAAGGTTATATCATAATCCTGTGATAACTTGAAAACATCCAAGGTTTCCTCTTGGCGCTTGCCTCCTCTAGTGGACAAGAACATGGCTAAAGCGCTTTACTACCCAACCACGAAGCTTACGCTTCCCTAAAATTCTTCCTACTTGAAGAATACCTAACCCTACACAAAATTTTTAGCAAGAGAACAATCTGCAAGGTGGAATCTGGTGTGTTCCCAAACATCAACATGCATCTCTATCTATGATTAGAAAAATGCAAGATCTATGCTAGGAATGGCATAGAGTGTTATCACAAAGTCCATACATACATAATGGGCTAATTGTTTGGCCAAGCATAAAATTTAGTTGCAACAACAAAAGATAGGTTTTGGATAAAGAAAAACCTATACCCTTTGAACTCCATTTGGGCACTCATCCCAAAAGGTAACTTTCAACCCAACACAAATCTAATCCTTAGCAACTATCTAGCCTCTAGTAGCATCTACCCTGAGGTGCTCTAGTCTACTTCAGTGTTGTTCCACTTAAAAAAGAGAGCATTCTTTACACACAAATCTATGGAAAAGTAATTTAGTCTACTTAATCCCTCAACTTAAATACATCAGAAAAATAATTCAAGTGGATCTATTCATTACTTTATCCATTCAATTCATACACATGTCACATGATTGCATTCAACGTAATTTGATATTCATTATAAATGATTTAAATAGTAAAAAAAGAAGGTATGTCACAAGTATGTGTATGTACGTAGAGAAAGGTCTATGTGCATACACATATATGTGACAACTTAAGTTAATGTATTTGTGCATACATTCTGATATAAAAACCATTATAACAAATTTTCTTTCATTCAAAATAATGCTACAGATTGTCATATTATTTGACTGTTATACAAGATATAAAAGTGCCCTTTTCAAGGAAAGAAGAAAAATTATGTTCAAAACAATTACTACATACTAATACACTGTTTGTAATAAATCCATGTTGTTTGTAGAAGTTTACAAGTTATTGTGCCAATGTATCTCATTAACAGTTTCAAGTTAACCAGTACAACATGTAAATGATCAATGTTTCTATCATTTTGGATATACAAATATTCAAACAAAATTAATATCTTTTTCTTGTAAATAAAAGAATCAAATGACAATGCTTGTTGTTTCATAATCAAAATAAACATATGAATCTAGAACATTTTATCATTGTTTGGAGAAACTCATGCTTCTATTGGTGGCTATTATAAGATATGTATATATTCAAGTCACTGTCATTCTAAAGAATGACAAATAGTCGAATGACTATTCAGTTTTACTATTAACATCAACTAAGGCTGAAACCTATGCTTGTTGATCATTGGCCTCTGTGGCATTCATGCAATGAAACATTCTGAGTATCGTTCTCAAGAAATGATACTATACATGCAATAAGGTCTGATGAAAACAATTATTGCAAGCATCACATGAAAGCAACGTTAATGAGAATCATTTTGATGAACGATTAAATCTGTAAACAAATGGTATACTAATAATCAATCATAAAGATCGTTCCAACATAATTAAAATAAAATCGAACGATAGAATCATTCAACCTTCATTCATGGTGAACGAGGTGACATGCTTTAATAATAATGACATTTATACATCATTCTATGAACGATTATTGAAGCCTTCGTACCCATTTGGCATGCCATACATGCTCGGCCTCACTGGCAAGAAGATCAACAACAATGACGAATAACATTAGAGAAACAATTGTTTCCCTTAGAGGGAGACGATAAACAATTTAACAATCGTTTAAGATAAAACAATACTAATAGCTATCGGATTCAACCGATTAACCATGAAATGGTTAACAAAACTTACATGCAAGAAATATCGATTTGAGGTGATAACATTAAAATAAACAATGCTTAAATAGAATTGGCTATCATGTTGATAAAAGATTATGCACAGAATTAGTGCATGCAAAGTTTGGTCGATAAGTCCCTTGCAATATTTTTCAAGAAATGATTGATCTTAAATCAAAAATCTTGGTACTAAAAAAAATACACTTGCAGTAAATGGACATCTTAATGTTTTTCCATCAACTTGAATGAAATTGACATAATGAAAGGGAAAAACAATTTTTTTGAATAGTTTGTACTGATAAATCAAGCATATACAACATCAAACATTGATTTTTACCTCTATTCATGGCTTTTCCTTGGCTTTTCCTACTTTTCTAGATGAGTCGATTCCCTTGCTTTCTCTTCTTCCTGATTCCTTGTCACCACTACTAGTCTCTCTAATTCCTTCCAAGTATTTTGTGCTACCAAAATGGAAAACCCTGTTCGCTCCATTATGGGAGCCATTTCATTCCATAATTGACATTAATTCTTGTTGCCCCACATTGAAATTTGAATATCTTGCCTTAATTCAAATGCAGGCCACTATTTCATAATATCTTCCTTAGGATTTTATTTGAATTCAATAATATGGTTTTGATAATTTTGATCCCATATTCAATTTTATAAGGAATATATATAATAATAATGACATGTTAGTATTTGTATATATATGTATATATGCATATATATATGTATATATGCATATATATATATGCATATATATGTATATATATGCATATATATATATGTATAATATATATATATGCATATATATATATATAATATATATATATATATATATATGTATATATATATATATATATGCATATATATATATATGCTATATATATGTATATATATATATGTATATATATATATATATATATATACATATACATATATAGATATATAATATTTATTATCCTATTTACTTTTATAACAGTATAGTATTCAATCACTTTCAAGCAAAGAATAAACTTTTATTTTATTCAAATAATGACTTTTAAATAAAGTGGTTTTCTTATCCTTCAAGCATGCCTTTTAAATTACATACATATATGTTTAATCATGCTATCATTTTTCTTTTAAATTTTGAATGTACCAGATCAAAATAGACAATTAGATAAGAAATCACATGTATATCATTCCACAAGCCTATTTTTAAAAAAATATTGAATCATTTGAATCAAGTCATTATAATCTTCTATATGAAGTTTCAAATGCAACTATCATGTCGTTTTGTGGTGTGTGCACCCAAATTCCATCAAGCTTATTGTTCAATCCGGCTAAACAATCCTACCTCAATCATCTTCTCATCCTTCAACCTGTTTTTCTGCATTTGCACACACTTGCACTTACGAGTTTATTGTGTTCAATCATGATAGAAATATAAAATAGTTCAATTTATATCACGCAGTGAAAGGCAGTCCAACTTCTTTCAAACATTTCAAAATATTGTTTCATTCAACACTGTTAGTTTCCTCAATAATTCGATTTATCATATTTTAAATTGGTATGACAAAGATTGGGTTACATTAGCTAGCACATGACTGCCGACTAACACCAAAAATCTCCATACTGTTGACATCAATGACCAACTATTGACATCAATGATAACACCAACACCATACTTGTGTTAGAATTGGCTATGGAGATGGCCTGTCAAGATATTGAGGCCAAATGGAAAGCACAAAGAGAGAATATCTAAATATGACAAGAATAAACTATATTCTTATCAATTATGATTCAATGTTGTGTGTGCAAAGTATGAGAGACCCCTTGGTTATATAGCCAAGGTGAGATACATGATGTCATAGGATTATGACAAGTGTCTTAATCATATGACATGAGACAACTTATCACAACTACCTAGGTCACATTATTACAAGTCAAAAGATAAGATAACAATTAATGATAGCTAACACCTTCAAGAAAGATTCCTTCCTAGGACCTAAGTAAACTTAACATGTAAATAAGTCCCTTAGTAATGAATTAACTAGGTACAAGACTTTATTTACACCAACACCCCCCCTTAAGTGCAACTTAGGGAGTAGCAGATTATTATGCAAATGGCACAAAGATGCAAGGATGGGTCCCAGCTACGAGGCCATGTTAGGAACCCATGTACAAATCCAAATGAAATGACAAAGAAATCTCTCACAAACGAGGAAAAGGAGAAAACCCAATGGGACAAAAGGCCTCCCAAAAAGAGATATGAAAGATACAAAAAATAAAATGCTATCAATGAAGAATGAGAAAGCCAAAACCCCATGTGAGGAAAAATATTCCCCATAAGAGAGAAGAACAAGAGAGACAATGCAGCCCCCCCTCAATGGTGAGTCTCCTGCAATGGTAGAAGCTTGATAGTGAATGTTGAAGATGATCCAATCTCGTTGAACAATGTTCCTCCCCTTAGGAAGAAACAAAACCAAGAATGTATGCAAGATGTCATGAAGGTGGATGATATGTGATGATGTCTCTAAATCATGCTCAAGTGTCTCCATGACGATGTCGAAAGATGACACACTCCAAATAGGCATTCTAGGCCACACTGCTAAAGAGGACAATCTAGAATCTAGTAGAGATGAATGTAGAACATGATCCAAAGATAATGATATCCCATCTGAAGAAAAAGAAGCCTCCTCCAAATGTTGTCCAAAAGTATCCACAATCACGTCAAACTGCAAAGAATGATCATGTAGAGATTGAACAAGAGGGTCAAAGTGTTCCCTCACAACAACTAAAGAAGGATAATCTCCATCAAAGAGAAGATGAATGTCATCAATGGTTTCCCCAAAATCTACAATATGAGATTCCACAAACAAGTCTGAAATACCTGTCAAGAAGCCATCACAAGTAGCTAAATCTGAAATACTATGTATATCCTTTTGCACTGAATCACAAGGAACCAAAACTATGGAATCACAAGCATCCTCAGGTACAAAGTAGATGATTCTACCAATGTTGGATAGAAGAGTCCTCAGCCTCAAGATGTTGACTCAAATATGAAGAAGATGAACCCTCTAAATCTAGATTAGGAGCCATAGAAATTGAAGTCTCAATAAATTTCTTTGTAGGAGGAGAAGGAGAAGGTTTTGTGTCATCAAGACTACCATAAATTTCCCAATTAGTAAGTGTTTTAGTTGTTTTATCATCAATAGGTCAAAAATTTGCAAGTGGAACAAGAAAATCTGCAATAGGATCCTCTGGGAATGGAGGTTCATTTGAGTCTCCATACATCTCCCAAAGTTGGGTCATAAGGTCATGAGGGATCTTAATACCATCAGTGGCCATTTGTGTATCAATATCACAACTACAACCAATTACTCCCAAGATATGTTCTATTTTTAATTCCCACACAACTCTCTTCCATGTTGATGAAGGTTTAGGAACTATTCCATAGAGATATGGCAAAATATTAAGCCACCTACAATGTGTTAGGATTCCATCTCGCCAAGACTTAAAGTTCCATCAATTTAACCTTATTAGAGAAGGATGAATTTTTAAGCCCATATAAAAATCCTTAATTTAGTCACACAATAGACCAATCAAGAGACATAAGCCAACAAAGGCACAAGATTACCCCCCCCCCCAAATTATTCGATCATGAAACCCCCCAAGCAATATCTGATTTGTGACACTTTATATTTAGTGTGTTTATATAGTTACTAGTGCAAAAACAACAAATTGATCTTGATCTTGGTACTTACAAATGTAAAATAGGCCACATAATCAAGTATAATTTTTAGTATAAATAAGATCAATCTAATCCTTACCCTTAGCCTGAGTATACTTTCAAAATAAATTGCACCAAAAATGTTACCATAGGAGCAGATATGAAATCACAGTTTAAAATAGGGATGAAGCAACAACACCTATGAGGAATCCTTTATAATTTATGGAAAAACTAGACCTAAAACCAAAATTTGATTGTACCACTGTGAGGAGCATGAAATTCTAGCCCAAATAGAAAAAAAATCTTTGAAAAAAGGAGTCAAAACAGCTAAGTTATGGTCATTTGAAGTTTGCCTACAAAATCAAGAAGCTCAACAAAGAGAGGGTCAAAAATATTTATGAACCTATTGACGTTAAAAAAATCCCTGATTAAATTTGACAATCATTTAGCCGTCATCATCACTGTCGGTCCTTGTCAAAATATGTTCGAAATGGCTAGAATATTCTTTTACCGTAGAATCTTAGAATATTCTAATTTTTGAACGTTTGTGGTGGAATCTTCAGTTCAGAGAATGAAATATTCTCTAGGTTGTCGGCTTTTTAAATATTGCTGGTTGGAATAAAGTTGTCGCTGATTTTTTCAAATTTGACTACCTGGCTTTAAATTTCTTCGTCGAATTTCTTTGGATTGCGGTCAGTATTCTTAAAAAGGGTCAAATTATAAATAGTGGACGTCAGATATGTATGGGCCCGCAGGGGTTTTACGTAGAACACTCCTTGTGCACCACATGGCACTAAGTAGTCATTGCATACCTCATGAGGGTAGTCTGCAATTACTTTGTAGGTGGTACCTACAACTTTTTTATTTATTTTTAAAATAAAACTTTCAAATGATTTTTTTGTGAAAACCTTTATGAAAATTATGAATTTTTTTTACAAAATATTTGATTTTTTTTTTGTAGAAATAATTTATTTTTTACAAATAAAATCATACCTGGCGCATTTATAACAATCTAGGGGGTTGTACGGCTCCCTTGGCAAAAAAAAATTGCCTCAGCAGACAACTACTCCAAATTCAACAAATTGGCAGTCGATCTTAGGGTTTTTGGCCTTTTTGGAAGTGACGGAAGGGTCGGATTTGACCCAAAATGCTCCAAAAATGCAACTACCTTCTAGATCTGGCAACCACTCTTTATCTTCAAACCCTCATAGATTTGGCCTCATATGTCTGATTTGGATGAAACAAAAGGAAAAACTGACTATTTTGAACCTTCTAAACTCAATGGTAAGCTCATATTTGCACCAAGAAGCTCCAATTTGAATTTGCAATAAAGAGCCACAAAGAGGAACACCCCCAGAATCTGGTATTTTTATTAAGTTTTTCTAATTCTCCAGATCATCATACGATGCAAGAGAAGAGAATACTCAATTATTCAAGATTTACCAAGATCTCTCAAAAATTGGCTAACCAAAGGCACCCAACTCACTCTGATACCATGTTAGAATTGGCTATGGAGATATTATGTCAAGATCTTGAGGCCAAATGGAAAGCACAAAGAGAGAATATCTGAATATGACGAGAATAAACTGTATTATTATCAATTATGATTCAATGTTGTGTGTGCAAAGTATGAGATCCCTTGGTTATATAGCCAAGGTGAGGTACAAGATTTCATAGGATTATGACAAGTGTCTAATCATGACATAAGACAATTTATCACAATTACCTAGGTCACATGTGTTACAAGTGAAAAGATAAGATAACAACTAATGACAACACCTTCTAGAAAGACTCCTTCCTTAGGACCTAAGTAAACTTAACATGTAAATAAGTCCTAGTATTAGATTAAAAGAGAAAAAGACTGGTAAAAGACTGTTACACCAACAACAACAACAAAGCGAGATCCCATTTAAAAGCGGGATCATTTTTCTAAAATTTGATTATAGGTGTGGTTTTACGCTGTGGGTTTCGGGTCAAGAAAGGCTTGGACTGACCCTTGGCTTTAGACCTACTTTGACCTACAACATGAAGGTCATGTCAGAAGTCTATGAAAAGAGTGACTTTGGACATATCTAAAGAGCGTTTTTGTAGAATTTTGACAAAATTAAAACCCATTATAAATGAGATTGTATAGATACCAAATATGTTTTTTTTTTTACAATTAGATTTTTTTTTATTTTTCAAATAATTTTTGATGAAATAGGTCCATAAACTTGAAATATCAGTGTTTCTTATTATTTTAATCTTTTTATTTTTATTTTTTTTGAAAAATAAATTATACATGCACAATATTCATACAATCCTTTTCAATTTGCAAAAAAAATCAAAACATGATAAGTTTAGGTCAACTTATGCGTGACATACACGAGGGATTTTTAAAACAACAATTATGGACAATAAAAAATTAATAAAAAAAATATTCAAAAAAACTAAAAATATATCATGCACAATTTTCAATGTGTTATAGATCTTTCCCAAAAGGATTTATAAAAATATAATTGTTTAGGTCAAAATATGATTGATGTACATATGCATGGTATGGTAAAAAATGACTTTTAAACAGTGGTTTTTAGGCATGCCTATTGAAAATTAATTTGTATCATTTGGGTATTAAAATAAATTACATATTTGGAAACTAGACTCTAAGTACTACATTTCATATTACTGCCTTTTTAAGATTCAATCTTTAAGTGCTTCAAGTTTTTAGGTCAAACGTGACAATTTTTGAGAATTAGGGAAAACACTCCCACATTTTGGCCAAAAAGTGGACTCAACTTCTTGTACACACCCTCAATACAAGCTATCTCATTCTCATTTGCATTCATACAAGATATTTAATTTTTATTTTTTTTCTATTATTTCACTAGCATAATTGATATCATCATTGGTGTATCCAACTTCATCTAAACAACTAATATCAATATTATCAAAATATGGGTTTGAAGACATACCTAGATTTTTTTGAATAGGTACATTTTCTATATCATTGAAATGTGGATCTGAAGAAATACCCAAAGTTGTTTGCATAGTCACTATTTCCATATCATTCAAAGTTGAATTTAAAGGCATAGTTGGGTTTGTCTCTATAATTACAGTTTATTCCATATTCACCATTTCCACATTTTCATCTGCATTCATCTCATCCTTCACGGTCTCCTCTTCAAGATTCATGGAACTAGATACTTCAAAAAAATTCATTTGATGAATCCTTGTTCTTCTATCTCTTTGTCTTTTTGCCTCCATCTCTCTATTTGCTTCAATTTCTTCAAGTGTCATTAACTGTCTACATTGTTTTATCTTCCTTTGCTTTGATCCCATGCTTACCAAACCCTCTTGATAAAAAAAAAATGATTTTTAACCTATTTTCAAATTTTTACCTCCTTCAAATTTTGAAATAAAACTATATATGGAGATCCTTTGTTCCATAAACTTTGAAGTACAAAAAATATGAATATATCCAAAATCCTTCTTTTTCAATTTCTCTTGAGAAAAGTCCTTGTACTTGATTCCACTTCAGAAAATTGAACTTGTGATTGTCTCCTTGAAAAAAAATGAATAGAATAAGACATGTTAATAGATTGCACAAGACTTTGAAATTGAATTAAAAATTGTAGAAAATGGTGCTATCGATCTGTACTGTAGAAACGGAATGTTGCAAAAAAAAGGTGGTGAGTCAATTTTTTCCAAATTGGGAAAAAATGGATATATTAAAAATGGGTACTTGTTCTATTTTAGAATGGAATCCCATTCTCAATTAAAATGGGTACCTATTTTGAAACGGGTACCTATTTCTAATTTCAAATGGGAAAATTGGGAACGGGCATTCATTCTTATTTCAGAATGGGTACCTATTCCTTAAAGCTTGAATCTCTAAGCCACTTTTTGCTTGGGTTTTAGGCTTGGGAAAGGTTTGGCAACCTGACCCTTAGCCTTTGACCTGCAACTAAAAAACTAAAGCAAATTCAAGAGAAATGTCTAACTTTGGCAATATAACTGATGTACTTTTTTCAGAATAATTTATGAAATTAAAACGCATTATAGATCACAATGCCTAGTTTTTAAATATATAATTTCTTTTAAGATTTGATTAGGTTTTCTATTTTTTAATTAATTTCTAAGTGAACTGGTCCATAAACTTGAAATATTAGGCTTTTTTTAGTAACTTTTAATCTGTTAATTTTTTGTAAAAGAAATTATATGACATCAATCTTCAGACAATTCTCCACACAATGAAAAAAATCAAAAAATGATTAGTTTAGGTCAAATTATGTTGTCCATACATGTTGATTTTTAGAAACAACAATTAGGGCCAATACAAATTCAATTAAAAAATATTCAAAAAAATTACAAAAAAATGTCCTCATCAATCTTCAGGTTGTTACATATCTTTCCCCAAAATGAATTAGAAAATAATTTTTATTTAGGTCAAATTATGGTTTTTGTACATGTGCATGGTATGGTAAAAAAGTGACTTTTAAAAAGTGGTTTTTATACATGTTTATTAAAAATTAATTTGTATCATTTGGGTATTAGAATAAATTACATATTTGGAAACTAGATTCAAAATACTAAATTTTGTATTACTGACTTTTTTAAGATTCAACATGTATAAGTGCTTCAAATTTTTAGTGCTAAGTGTGAAAAAATCTGAAAAATAGGAAAAATACTTCCACTTTTGAGCTTTTTGTGGATCCAACTTCTTGCATCAGCCTAAAATCCCACTAAAATCTATTCCCTCAATCTAGGAATATCCTCTCACCACCAAGAATTCCTTGTATTTTTCAACCTTTCCCTCTAAACTAAACTTCTTCTTGAAGACCCATATATAACCAATAGGTTTCCTTCCTTTAAGAAATTGAATTAATTCCCAACTCTTATTCCTCTCTAGGGCATGTTGGCTCTCGCAATTTGTAGGCCCTTTCCTATAACACCATTACTCGAAGTGAGACAAGGGGAATAATGTATCTTAGGAAAAGACAATGACACATCAATGAGTGGAGGCTAATTTTGGGCCAATAGATATAATCAAGACATATCCTCATCTTCTTCAAAATCTACAAAACTTAGGGGGTGTTTCCTTGATGCCTTAATACATGACATAAATTAGAATAAGACTTTGACTACCATGCTTTAATGGTAGTTATAAATAACCTACTAGATCTTTTTATCAATAGACATGAGCAAGCATGTAAGTGAACCAAAAGATGCAACAAATTCTAATCACTAAATATGAATCCCTTTAAGTCTTATATGCATTTACACCTTGCAATCTCATCATCATAGTCCTTTGGATACATATTTGATGCAAGCTAGCTAAAAATATGTTTATAGAGGAATTGACTATAAGGATGAGAAAAAATCCCATATACTTAACCCTTTAAAGGTATGATCTAGGTAATAGCTCACCTAAGGTTTAGGAAAATTTGTAACACTATAATTAAGCATATTAGAAAGACACTAAACTATAATAGAAATAAAAACAAATGCTCTTAAACAAAAATTATTTGAACCCAAAATAATTTGATTGGTGTTGAATCCATTAGGAAATAGAGTTGCACCATATAAGAAAACAAGATAGAAATATAGGGCTAGAATATAATCATAAGAATAAGGAAACATTGCACATTACACATACTTAGAAATCCCAAGAAGATCAACTATACCCCACATGTATTGAAGAGAAACCATTACAAAATCATTGGTAATGCATTACAACACTATGAGGTGATCTCACAATAGTGTGTCTCACTTTTTGGCCTAAGTAGGATGCTCAAAATCAACATTTTTTAACCATTTCCAATCATAATCAATAATTTATAGATGATATAATCTAATGAGATGTGTCATTTTCTATGTAGATTTAAGCTATAATTTTTTTAATTCTATTTTTATTTTTTCAATTATTTATTATTTTGCAACTAATATTTTATTTTAAACCTTTATTATTTTTTAAAACATTTCCCTTAGCACATATGTATTTTTTTCTTTTTACACAAAAAAAGGACATCTATGTAGATTGCAATACATTTTTTGAGCTTTTTCTAAAAATATTTGTTATTTTTTCTAGTGTCTTGAATAGAGGTTATTGTTTTTTATAAGGGACCTACATTATATAAAATTAAAATTATATTTAATAATATTAAATATAAAATTATGCATATTATATTTTTTAAAGCTAGTACTAAGGGTACATACTTACAAAATAACATTTCCAAATAAGTTCATTTTATCTCCATAAAGGTGAAGAAAATTTCCCTTTTTCTCAATACTTTGATAAGTGTAGAGGATAATCCATTAGGGTTTGATTTAAGCCTGGGGGTTATATCCAAGAAGGTTTGATATGATTCCCTTCAATGAAATCCCCTAGATGGAACCCCTCTAGGCTTAACTCATTTTTTCTAAAACATATGTGATTTCAAGTAAAAAGTAGGATGTTTCATAAGTGGGAAACACAATTGTGGTGTCAAATTATTACACAAACCACCTCCTCATTACATCAAACATATAAATGTGTCAATAAAGAACCAACAACTAGGTTTGAAGATTACCGTAAAATATTACAACCTATCATCTAGATATATGACCATGCAACTACCTAGCCCAATTACAACTCATACAGGTAATATTTTTCCCTTACAATGTTACAAATATATTAATTGACCCCCTTGAATGTGCCCTTAGTAGCTAGAATATAAAACTAGTTTGGAAATCAACTTTTCTTACGCCATATATGTAAGAGTTGAAAATTAGCTCAATACCCAAGACCACCTGCAAAAATAATGAAAACCTTCTACAAGAGAGTATGCAAGAATATGAGCTTGCTTGATATTAAGACCTATCAAAATGATGATAAGGTGTGAAGTATATTACATATGTGTGCAATAACCTTCCTTACATAGGCAAGGTGAGGAATAGGATTGAACATGATTGTGACATGTGTCTTAATCCTATGACATGTGACAACTAACAACCTAACTACCTAGGAATCAAGCATTACAAGCTAGATAAGATAAGTTCTAGAAAATTTGACTAAGACTTCTAGAACGAATCTTATATCCTAAGTAAACTTAACATGTGAATATGTCCCCTAATTCCCTAGTGAGTGAATTAGCTAGGTACAAGACATTTATTCACACCAACAGTATAAATATGCATATATAGCATTACAATTTTAAATGTGCAAGTTGGGAAAGAAAATATGAGTGATTAATGAATTTTATAGTCATCTAAATATACTTGCATAATCTTCACATGTTCTTGTACTTAAAACCATTTCCTTGATGGTCCCACACGTACTAAGAGTCATTTGGAATTTATCTTGTATATTATCTTATCCTTTCAACACCATAAATGGTGTCTTAGGGTTGTTTGTATTGTCTCCTACTCTCTATTTTCAAAATTTTATCTTCCATATATGACTAGGTTTGATTCAATAGAGTTGCCACTCTTCACTTGGAAGAGAAAAAATATCAATTTATTACCTCCCAAAAATAGTACCATTTAATTGGTGCTTAGACATGTAGATCTGCTTATCCTAAAGAATTGAACAAACACCTAGGGTCAAGGGTGTGTCATTAAAGGTGAAACACAAGAATTATGATTAGATATAAACATGAATGCATCAATCGATAAGGGAAAATAACTCCTACTTTAGTTTTTGCTAAACCAATAGAGGTGTTCCTTTAGGAGTACTTACGATAACTAAAACCTTGCCCAATGCATGTGACATAAATAACCATGTTACAAACCTTACCAGATGCATATGAAACTCCTATTTGACTATCACTAAGTATCAATATGTTGATTTATCTTGAACCAATGATTCGACACCTCTATAATTAGATGTTTCAACCATGTAGAGAATAAAACTTCTCATTAACCTCTTAATATTATGTGGTGAACTATCCCACTACATATCTAGATACAGTAGGGACAATAATGCATAACTCATTACAAAGGTATTTTTAGACCACACAAATTCTTTGTGATAATAAGGAAATGAAATTATGAACTCTAGTGGACCAACTATCTCTAAGTTACTATTACCAATTGTTGATATTTTTTTGTTATTATGAATGAAATAGGGTGACAAAATGTTGATAAATTACAAATGGGTGATTTTATTCTATATGGGTAGTAGAGTAAACAATGCAATGAAAACTTATAGAAGATAACAAATATGACTATACTTTACAATCCTATACATAAGCTAGGCTCTATATGCACAAATTAAGAGTACAAGATATTGCAAGGTAGCAAAAATAATATATTAACTATCCCTTGATGAAATCACACACTTCTTATGCAACTTCATTGAGATTCCTTATAAAAATATTTTCAAGGACTTATACAACTTTCTTCTTGATAAACCAATCAAAGAAAGAATTCAAATCAACAAATATGATTAAGATGCTTAATACGATGATCATAAGAAAATGAAACATTCATGGAGACAGACCATGCCAAAGGATCAATGAATTGAAGAAGAGACTAGCATGGTATTGCATAAGATATGTGATGTGAGAAAACCCAAGTTACACCATAAAAAATGTAAACTCATAAGGATAGCCACTGGTATAGAGAAACCATAAAATAGTGTAGGAAAACACCTTGAGCTCAGCCACCAATTTGATCAACATTAAACTCACCAAAAAGGTAGATAAAAAATATTTGAAGTTCACAATCCCATAATGATCATGGATAGGGCTCAAGATAACCATGTGAATGAATCATGCCATATCATAGAAAATTTGATTAATTATCATTAAAGGAATATGTATGATCCATTAAATGGGGAATATACCACCCTCCACTATTAAGGTTGACCATAGGAGTTGCACATTTTAAAATAACATATGAATTATAATGCATGATTGAGGTAGGTGAGAATGGAAAATGACTCAAGGGTAGGTAAAAAAATAGATGTGCAACATGTGAAGAACAACTTGCATCAACATAAGGATAAATAAATGCAAAGACCACTAGTAGATGATGACTTAAGTTATAATGGAAGTCAACAAAAAATATTTCGTTGATAAGAACCCATTGTAAAATTAAATATGAAAAATGAATATATGCATCCCCATATGAGAAAATAAATCATGAATAAAGATAATACCATAAAATAAAATAAGAAACACTGTGGAAAAAAAATTCCAGTACATGAGAGATGCATTACTATAGGATGATTTTGAATAACCACGAAGGATAACAAATATCATGATGAGAGAAATAAATTGCAACCCCACAAATAAATCATTTAGTAACATGGAATAAATCCCTAGATATAATTATTTTTTTAGTGCAAGAACACAAAGATAAGGTGCACCAAAACATCCAAAATGCAATCATTTCAATTCCATATGCAAACTAGGTAGCTCTAACCACCCCATTTGTCTCAAATATCATGTAAGTAAAGGGGATCCCGATAAAGAGAGTATGTGATACTAATGGTAACAAGAAAATAATAAAGAGAGTATGTGATACTAATGGTAGGAAAGGAAAATGATAGGGAATAATAAGAAGGCATGATAAGACACCATAAAATAAATCAAGGCATTACAACAAATAAGGTGACAAGGTTAGTATAATAGTTCATAAGATGTCAACACGAATGAAAAATAACATGTGTAAGACTTACAATGGATAAACATAAAAAATTTGAGGCATATTCCATCTATGATAATATAATCATACAACATGAATAAAAATACTATATTTAGTGAAGGAATTGGGCATAGACTAAATGGGTAATTGTATCTTCATTCATGGCCCTTTCCCAAGACTTATTCTCATTTGATTATAACACCTCATTTAAATTTGTGGGCTTATCATTACTAGTAGATATGCAAAAAGACTTATTCTCTTCTTTACTGAGTGGACCTTCTTATGGGTGGTTTAGTTAGTTATTTCTTAAAATCCTCCTTGGGATCACCCTCTTTTAAATCATCCCCTTTTTAGTCCATTATGATCATGTTCATTCTAAAGTGCTAATTTCTCAAAAATTTGCTCAAACTTCACCACATTTGTCTCTTCATCTCTAGGTCGTTGAATACGAGAAGAATTTATCTCTCTAAAGATCACATCATGACTATATATCGCTTACCCTTTCTCAAGATTCTAAACCTTTTATTCTTTTACACCATCACAATAATTGATGAAGATACATTTATTTGCTTTGAAGTCTAATTTAAACATCTTCTCCTTAGGCACATGTTTCATTACAACTAAGAAAATTAATATTCCTAAGAGGGATTATTTCCCATCCAAAACTCTTTTATGGTTTTATCAACAAGTACTAATGTAGGATATTTTTTAACAAGATAACAAGAAATACTAATTATTTTTGCCTAAAACTAACCCTTATTAAACTTGGCTCAATATTTTAGAGAGAACATTGGAATGATATCTAAAGTGTGGGACCTTTCTAACTTGAGATCAAACCTCCATGTTGTTCGCTTCTTAAGATGCTCATCCCCCCTCTTCAATTGGCCTATCCCTACTTTTATACCTTTTATAGTGATAGTGGATCAGATAGGAATGCTTTGTCAAAAAGAAAAAAATTATGCAATTGGAGGGATGGGTGGATCCATGATAGAGAATCACATGTCTAAATATTTTCTTTGTTTTCTCTTCTTTTCCATTTGGTTTTTTAATCTCCAAGTTGGGCAGGTGATTTATATATGTCAATTTGTGCTTTATGGTAATCACTCTTTGATTCCTAGAGCATGATTGAAATGAGCGACTTGAATACAAGAGAACCTTTGGATTGAATGATTTCAAATAAGGAGTTGCTAATGAATATGGATGATAGCCCTCCCACCCCTTGAATATAGTTAGGACTCACAAAAACTAAATAAGAAAATTGAACCTAGGGATGAGCCTTGATATTGAGTCTTGTGAATCAGTTTGAACTATCTTTCCCATTAGGGTTGGGAGAGAAATAGTTGTAAGGGATATGGTGGCTCAATAGCCAATTCCCACATGAGTATCAAAGCTTGGTTCTGCTCCACCTTACATGAGAAACTAGGGGCTAACTAGAACCAATAATTAAGCCCAATGTCTTCTTGTCATTCTATTCATGTTGTTTTAAGGAGAATTAGTTTCTCATAGGAAATCCAACATAGATGGGAATGTCAGAATATTCTCTTTCTAGGCCAAGTGAATCCCTCTCTCCCTCTAATAACTTATAGAGGATAGGGCCCCACCCCAAGTAGGTTTAACACTATAGACCCTTCTATACTATATAAAGAGGATGCCTACTCTAGACTATAATGGGGGTGGATGGTTTGCCATTTGTCCCTTTCTACCCCTATATAAAACATGTAAGGGATAATCTGCATGTAGAGTGATGTAGATTACCAAGATGAAACAAAGGTAGGTTGAGGAGATCACTAAGGAAGAAAGTGGGGTATTAGGGGTTACCCACATAAGGGCTTATACCATAAGGGTGTCTTCTATATAAGTAGAAGCATTGTTTAGTTTTCATTCTATTTTGTATCTGTAGTTGGGATAGCTAGTTTTCAAATGAGTATAGATTCATAGTTGGGAGTAGTATTGGTTTGGTTTGGTGTTCACTCAGATAGGTAGAGAAGGTTGGTTCATTTCCAGGCCTAAGTGTAGGGGTTGATCCAAATCAACACAAATTAATGCTAAAACATACTCCTACTCTAATAATTCATGGAGAAAATGGAGAAGGAAAAAAACTAAAAGGAAATGATAGTGATGCACCAAGACTTATTGAGTTCCCTCCTTGCTCACAACATCACATGCAACCTATGAAATTCTACAAACTCACACAAATATCTAAATTTTACAAGATCCTGCAAGCATAGATGAAGAAAATGGGTTGGAAAAGAACTAAGAGGGAGAGAGATAACCAAAATAGACCCTATAATCATATAAAGGATTGGAAATCCATAAATATCTCCTACAACTAAGCATTGATAACATACATCTCATAAAAGAGGAAAAATATAATTCATACATGAAGGTGATCTAATCAACATAGCAAGGGAAGTAT
The DNA here is from genome assembly GCA_007258455.2 of Sequoia sempervirens. NCBI lineage: Eukaryota > Viridiplantae > Streptophyta > Pinopsida > Cupressales > Cupressaceae > Sequoia > Sequoia sempervirens. Next base: position 24,459 of record VDFB02121394.1, read on the forward strand.
AAGGATCACCAATCTATATTGATAAATGAAAGAATACACAACATACAAAAATAATGAGAAAAGGTAAAAAAAAACTTTTTTATTGATTGTAAGGTATTGAGAAAGTGTTTTACAACTTTAAAAAAGGTAAGAATATGTTATAAAGAAAATTTATCTTATGTATATCTTTCGCTAGAATTGAGAAATAATTATTGGATGAGGGATTTTGGGTCCTTAATACCTTCAAGGGAAGACATTTAATTTGCAATAAATTAAGTGATCCATCATAGTTGTGTTGTAAAGAACACTCATGACCTATTCATCATTCTCACCAATGTTCTGCAAAAGAATGTCCCTTCAAAATCCAATTTGATCATCTGGAAACATGGAAAGAACATCCTTTATACCACTATCATACATTTGATTATTTCAATTGTTCATGGAGTTGATTTTAAGGACCAAAACATTGCTTGAGAAATCTATTAAACAATTATTTGGGAATGGCATGTCAATCATTGGGCTCTATAGTAATAATTGAGGTATGGATGAGCATTTTTTTTCCTTCAATTCTATACCAATCTATATACAAAATTATTTATGGTTGCCATCATATTTTATTTGGTAGTTGGCGAGTGTTATAGATGCATTAATGGCATTTTTAGGTCATCCCACAAGTTGGTAGGGCTTTCTTTCTTAGACAATGTAGTTCCAAGATTTAGTATGTCAAGGAGGGAAATTCCAATAGGCATGTTGGGAAGACCATGCCTAAAATAAAAAAATGGAACAAGATGAAAGAATGTTGGGATCAAAGGTTGGGTTGAGTGCTTAAATGATTAAAGACACACCTATACTAAGAGGGGTTGAATCAAAATAGGTAGAAAATTTCTTTTTTTCACAACTTAATCAATCACACCAATATTACTTCAAAACTTAATCATCCATATCAATAGCATACATGTAATATATAGCAATTAAGAACATAGGAAGAACACATGATTTTACATAGAAATCCCTACAAGATAAAACCATGGAAAAATATTGCTTGTATAAAATCTTCTTATAATTTTATAGGCTCCAACCCATTGGAGACATTGATCCCCACCACTAAGCACCAACCCAGCTAGAGACACCAATATCTTCTAATAAGAGGCACCAACCTCTCGATCTCCTCAATTAGGAGGCTCTAACCTCCAAATGAATAATATGATAATATATTTGCATCTTCCTCTAGAATCTGCCATAAATTTCCTTTACAAATCAACTCATGACTTCATCAAAACCTACCTTAACAACTACTCAGAAATCTACAATACATCTACTTATAAAACTATATTGTAGTCTCCAATATTTTTTCTCGTAAAATTGTCATGATCTTTCTTTTATTTCTCTTCCCTCCTCACAAATTTTTTGCTAAAAATATCTTATAAATCTACTCACATATCTCTTGTTAATCTACTCAAATTTCTCTATATTTCTACTTTTCATATGAAATGATATTCAAAATTTGTTTTCTTCTAACTTTCAAATAAACCTCTATTTATACCTCGCCGAAGTGCCTTTTCACCCAAGAGGGGTGACTCTCCAAGGGGGTCGGCCAACAACAGTAAATTATTTTTATTTATTTAATTTTTTTCTTGCCCAAGGTGGTCACTCATACCAAGGGGTCATCCCTCTTCCAAATGAAGTTAACTTATTTTTAATTAAATTTTCCCCAACTTGGGGTGAGACCATGAGGAGGGTCAACCTCATGAAAAATAAAAAATAATAATTTTATTATTATTTATTTATCTTCCAAAATCCATGGGGGTGACTAGCATGAGAGTAAGCTCATTTGATTTTGGGGCCACCAACAACACCAAACTTCCTTTACCATCAATGACAATATTTTTCCAACATTAACATGCTACCAAAATAAGGAATGACTAAAATTCCAACTCTGAAGGACTTTATTGAGGAATAAATAAAATTTAAGACTTTCGAGGAATCATGGAGATGGGTACTTGATTAAGAGTAAGGCCAAAATTCACATTTTGAAAGAATTGGAAAATTTTGAGGTGGAAGGTATTAGGAATGTCAAATACAAAATATCAAAGGAATTGTATTGGGGAAAGAGAAATTCCAAAACTTTGACAAAAGGGACTTATAAGGGAAAAGTAGGATGTTGGACCTTCAAGGAAAGGTATACCCAATATGACAAGTTTGATAGGGATGACAAGGTCCATAACTCTAATAAGGGAGTTAGAGGAAAATTAGACTCTTGAAATTTCGGGGTTAGAAGGGATGGTATGAAGGGATACGAAACTATAAAAATGTAAAACTCCAATGAACACAAAAATTACTAATGATAATAAAAAATATAGCCTAGATTTATACTTTTATGGATTTTTTACATTTTTGGACACTTAGAGGACCCATTCAAGATGTCTCAGATCAGCTATAAATGATGGGAAAAATGAGGCATGAGATGACAAAATTTTAGCAACCTCTATGAGATGATTTCCTGCTAATCATGTATATAGTATCCTATCAATCTATTGGGTATGGATTTAATGTAATCCTTAAAAAAACCTTAGGGGATCAAACTTTAATTGAAACACTACACAACTAGCCTCAAACAACTAGATGATTCCTCAAATCATAAGAAAAATAGAAGGAAACATGTGTATATGGAGGAAAAAAATGACAACTAGAGTCATACATTCTCCTAATGAGAATATAGAGTATGAAACAATAATTATTTGTAATAAATAAGTTATTATAATATTTTAATGATTTCTAAATCAACCTCAAAAATATATTTTTAGGTGTATCCCATTGATCGGGATAGGTAGTTCTTCTCCATTTAGCCTTGAAATCTAGAAATCATTAGCTTATTTGCAATTGGTTATATGTATGATCCACTCCAAATTACATCAAACTTTGTATTTATTCAAGCCTTTGATCTATATTCATTCCACTTCAAGACCAAATTTCCTTCCTTGAAGGTCCTTCCAACTACTCTCTTTTCAAAATCTTTCTTAACTTGAGTAAGATGAGCCTCATGGGTATTCACAACTTTTCTTCTTGTCTCTTTTAACTCTATCAATTAGCTAGCCTCACTATCATTGCATCATTCTCTAGCATATACAACCATTATGCAAGTTCAAGAGTAGTAAAATATAATGATAGGAGGATTCTTGCTTCTCTCCCATTGAAAAGGATGAAACAAAGTTTCTAAATATCTTATTTTGGTGTGATATTGTTAGCCCAGAGAGCTATCTTCAACTTTGTGTGCCAAGACCTCTAATTTTCCTCCAATGTCCTCTTGATTATTCTTGTCAAATTTTTTTGTGGACTTATCCAAGCCATCACCTTGGGGATAATAGTTTAATGAGTTATTTGAGTATATGCCATAATTTATAGCCCATGCACTAATTTTAGTATAAACAAAATATTTTGTGTTGTCTAAAATAATGATAGAAGGAACATCAAACATTGTCACAATACCTTCTATGAAGTATAAAATTGAAACCTTAGTAGCTTCCTTAAGTGCAACCACTTCTTTTCACCTTGCAAAGTAATCTGTGATCATCATAACCTTTTTTTTCCAAGACTAGAAGGTGTGTTAATCATGTCAATAGATTCTAAACCCCATTGGATAAAAGGTTCATCATTTTGAATAGGATGTCAAGGCAGGGAAACTACCATTTTATTTCTTATAAAGTAGGAACATCTCTTGTAATTTATTACCCATTTACAGGAATCATTGAACAAAATTGGCTAGTAATAACCAACTCAAATAATCTTAGAAATAGTAGTCCTAAAAAAATGACATCCTGATAGGTTGTCATGAAACTATTCAAGTACCTTGTCAATCAGGTTCTACTCAGTGCATCTCAACATAACTCCATTTATTTCCTTTCTAAGTAAAGTATTGTAGTGTAGGAAAAAGTATCCCTTTTGCACACTTCATTTGGGAATAAATAATAATAAAATGAGTTAAATTATTCCTTGATTTAGTGTTGCAATATGTATTTCACATATTCACATTAATTTTAGAGCCTTCTTAATTAAAATGGACTTAATTGTGCCTTATTTGTGGTGTTGTAAGGTGTGCCTTTATACTTTCACACTAATCTAGGGATTCATTAATTAATTGAGATTAATTTTCCTTAATTGGCCCCTTTAATTCAAATCCAAGCCTAATATTAATTGCACTTTTGAGGGATAAAACCCGACATTCATAAATTCCATAACATAATGTTTAACGTTGGGCAATGTGTGTCCTAGGTAAGTGACCTAGGACCCATTTTCCATAGGGCGAATGGGTCCTCACTTAGGCTTAGGATCTAATTCAAACTATGTTTTTGGTACTATTTAACATTTTCGAATCCATATCTCAATGTCGGCTTGTGAAATTTGAATTTCGAAAATTAATGTTAAGATATGTATAAATATAAGGTTATTTCACTTAGTTTCACCTAGATTTTCAAGTGTTCAAATCCTAGAGAAAATTTTATGATCAAGAGTGATTTCAAGAGCATTTCAAGGAATTCAAGGGAAAATTTATTGAAGATTTATTGTACCAATCAAGATCCTTTCACCATGTCAAAGTTATGTTGCATCATGCATGTTTTTGGAGCTAACATTGTGATATAGGTTTCATGGTTCAATCAAGCATTCAAAGTATCAATTCAAGCAAAGATTTAAAGTCAAGATCCACATCCATTAAATTCATTTTCATGCAAGTTGCAAACCTCCATTATCAAAGGTTCATCCAAGGGTTTGGTGAGTGGTGACATAGATTTGTTCATTCTACATTCCTTTCATGATTTTATTCATTTCAAGGTTTAATTTTTTAAATGGGGTTTGACCAAAGCAAACCCCCATTCACCTAACAAACAACATTTTTTTCTCTCTTGATGTGTTCCTGCAGATTTAGGTTGAAGATCTATTGAAGAGCAAAAATTGCAAAGTTTCCAAAGTTGCATGTGCTGTCACCATTCTTAAAAAATCACGGAAATTTACCTACAAAATTTATTACCGACTTTTTTACTATGAGATTCAAGAATTTGGGAGCACAGACACAAGAGAATAGAACCCATAAACATATTTTTAGGAGCCCTAGCTAGGACCCATTTTCCATAGGGTGAATGAGCCCTCAATAAGACTTGAAAAAGCACTTTTTGTGAGAGGTACACAAGATTTATCCCTTCCAGATTATCCCTAAATTCTATAGGTTCCATCAGTTTTATGTTTAAGCTTCTAAATGCACTTTATAGATCACAATTTGGAGTTGATTTGATATTTTTAATCTTTCTCCCCAAAGTGCTATTTAGCTCCTACCCCTGTCCTAGCAAAAAAAAGGAAATTTGTAGATTCACACCTTGATTTGATTCACCTTGAGGTTTATTGTCATTTCATTGTGTGGATCTAATTTCCTAATGAATTGAGGAAAGATAGGACCCCCTTTGTCCCTCTTTGGATCCACTTTTCCATTTTGGGAAACCTTAGCCTATTTTTCTCTTTCATTTCAAGTACCATCAACCAAAACAAAAGGAATGGACCATAATCTAAAATATCTCCTCTTTAATCTATCAAGACCTTGAGGATACTAAGTCATTTGCAAGAAAACAACCATGTCATGAACCTAGTTGTTTGGAGTACCAAAATAAACTAAATGGACTTCTTGTAGCAAATAAATGGTCTTCTTATCATCTTCCAAGTTTGTTGCAAGTTTCTCACATAAATCCTTTACCTCTCACCAACTTGGTAATATTTATATGGACATTATATTCCATGACCTTGGTGATCCAACCAACCCTCTTTTCAATAATTTCTTTGCTCAAAAGGAACTCTTTGACACTTGCAAGGGGTGCCATCAACTAAATTTTGTTATTGGAGAGCATATGTATAAATTTATTTAGTTCTCTAACAACAAAAAGACTTATTATCTTCAATTCATTCACAAAATAAAGTACTGGCTACTCTAAATTTTCAATATTCAATTGTACCAAGATGGATGATATGCTTGAATTTCCTCCAAAAGTGTAAAGGATAAAGTAATTGTCATATTTTTGATTGATAAGCATCAAAGCTTAAGCAATGGATTGCTTGATAGCTTCAAAACTTTATTTCCCTTCTTTTGTCTAGTTGAATAGAATATTTTTGTTTAACATGGAAGTGATTAGTTTAAATAATGAAGCAATATTAGGATTGAACATCCTCACAAAATTATTCATTCCCAAGAAACTTTGTAAACCATTCTTATGGCTAGGAAGAGGAAGAGATGAGATGGCACTTACTCTCTCTAGGTTAATAGAAGGACCCTCCTTTGAGACTATGTGCTCCAATATTTTACCTTCATTGGTATCAAATAAATATTTTTTTGTTGGGGTTAAAGGACACTCCATATTCTCTACATCTCATGAATATTTGTTAAGGATGATTGAAATGATCATTTTCATGTTTTAAAAAATAGTGGCATCATTAAGATATACTAGTACTATGCCATTTAGAAGATACTTGAAATCCATGTCCATTACCCTCTAAAAGGTTGCATTAGCATTTGTAAGTCTAAAATACATCTTCCTATATGTAAAATTACCTCGTCGGATATATATAGAGTCTTCTATTGCTCTAATTCTTAGACTAAAAATTCATTATAGCTTGAATACCCATTAGGGAAAGTAATTATTTTTGAACCACTTACCATATACATAATTTATTCCATGGAGGGGAGAGGATAGTGATCATTAAGAGAAGCTCTTTTTAGGTCCTTAAATTCCACACATAGTCTAATCTCTCTTCTTTCATACTAGAACTGGGTTTATCACCCAAGAGGTACGCTTGATAGGAAATTTTATATAGGCTTCTATAAGTTTGGTTGATTTTGTCATCATTTTTGGCTCAATATTGTGGTTAATATGCCTCTATTTTTTGTCTCATAGGCCTCACACTAGGGTCTAAATCAATGGTATGTTGAGCTAAAATAGTAACAAAACCTACAGATTCCTCATAATTCCATGTAAAAACATCATCCTCTTTTTCTCAAATTTGGATCATACCTTTCTTAGCTTTAAAATTTTATTCATAGTTTCTAAAGTTTATCTTTTTCCACAACCACCTTCTCATATTTCTCCTCTTTGGAAACCAATTTTATCTTCTTTACTTTTGATTGGTCATCTAAATTGAAAATACTTTCTAGAGTGATGAGACCCTTTTGTATTTTTTTAGTATTCAATTTTATGATTTGATCACCATATAATTCTTGCAATCTAGATTGATTTATGGTAGAAAATTTTGTATCTTCTTACAAGAAACAAATAAATTGTTAATCACTACCAAATAATTTTAAACTTACTTGGTTATTTGGGATATTAGGCCTTACCAAAAGCTTCACATGTTGTCCTTGGGATTTCATGATGTTTGCTAGTATGTCAAATACTCCACTATTACAAGCCTATTGGCATCTCTATTTTGTTCTCTATGGACAAATTGGATACTAAATGCCTCAAATTATTCAATCAAGTCTCATAATCTATGTTTATAGGACTTGAGAAGATTGTTCTTTGCTATTGTTTGAGATCTAATTTGACTCTCAACAAACTGAATATCTCCAAATACTTGTAGTATTTTGTCTCCTTTCTTTTGTGCTAGCTAAAGACCTTGGATCAAGGCATCATGCCAAGCTACATTGTTAGTATAAGAGAATTGAAATAGGAAAGAAAAGAAATATTTTTCATTCTTGGGAGAAACCAACATTACACCAATATTGATACCATTATTTCTCCTCAAATCATCAAAGTACACATATCCTCGACATCTTCTTAAGGTTCATAAGATTGGGGATGAAAAAAATTTCTTCATGAATATAATAGGTTCCAAACCCTATTTCTTGCACATAATTATATGGTTCAAGCTAAAAAAAATCCCCTATTCTTCAAGCAGAATATTTGGAATTTCTTCTATAAAATTTGTAGCGTCATAAACAACACTATCTTCCTTTGGTTCATGTATGGTATAGTTCATATTAATAGGAATGGGACAATATGGATTAATATGGTTTATTAAAATATGATTAACCTTTATGGTTATCTTTGTATGATATCTAATATGAAACAACATATGAGACCAATATGAGGATATATTTCCCTTATCTTGGTTGTAAAATATCTAGAAAGACATATAAAAAATTAGGGAGGAATATCAATGATTGAAATATATTGAGGCATATGAAGGCTTGGGCATGCATGAAGAGGAGGATTTAGCTATTTGATAACCCCTACTATCTTAATAGTAGTCCCATCTAGTTAGACAATTCCCTTTTCAATTGGGGTATAAGTTGGTCCTAACAAATCAACAACCTTCTTAGGTATAAAAAAATCAATCATACAATTATGTACAATATGTTTATCAATAATTAAGAAGAGATAAAAATGATGTGGCTTACTAGTTTTTCTTTTTGTATCTTTCCTTAGTTGACATAAGTTGATAGGGACAACTATTGTGCCCGTTATTGAAGCAATATCAAACTGAGTGATATTCTTCAATGCTTCTTGCAACAAATCTCTTCATGCTAGAATTCACAATGCCTTCCACATAGTCACATTTAATTTATCCCATTTTATTTTATTAACAATATTAAAATTGTAATTATTAACCTTTGATTTTTTTTTGTGACAACAATCTCTTCTTTTGATTAGTGGTTGATTGTAGGTTGATTTTTGAATTGATTTTCATTTCTAGTGACCTGATTTTCTTGTATCTTAGGTGTTTTTTCAATTGTACTCCCTTTCATAACCCCTTGGGGGGATTGAGAGGTAGATGGTTGACCAACAAGAGAAGGTAACTCAACTTCCACTACTCTTTTATTAGACATTGTATTGTGTGCCATTGAGATGATGTCCTTTCTTAATGGTTCAACGTGATTGATACCACAAAATTCATTTTCATACCAATTTATTAGGGTGGATTCACCTTGTATCCATTATTTCCTTAGCACCCCTTTTTAACACAATTCAACTTCTTGTTCTGGAAGTGCTAATATAGTTTAAACCATTAAATCTTCATTGAGAACTCTATTTGGGCATAAATTTTGGTTATGGGGTTGTTTGCATCAATAACACCACCCATGGTCTTAAACTAAATTGTTCTGCATTGGAATAAGAGCTTTGGAAGATCTTGCAATAGTTGTGTTGAAGGTGTTCAAAGGCCTAGCATAGCTTAATTAACCTTTTCCTTGAGCATTTCCTTGATAAGGTTTCCTAGTGGATTGATAAGCTTGATTAGAAGGCTGATAAGGTCTATTATTTTGGGATTGTTGTTTCTTTAAAGCTACTAATTCATTCCAAAAGCTCTATAACAAGGTTTTAACGTCATATGATTCATTGGAAGGAGTAGCAAAAGGGGTTGGTTGATTAGTTATTGTAGGAAGAGGCACCAATCTTGGTTGAGTAGGTGTAATATCAAGAAATAAAGGTATTGAAGGGCTTGAAGCTATTTTCCCAACTATTGTGGCTTTTCTTTCTTGATGAAGAGAAAAATAATTACAAAAAATTATAATATTTACCTTTACAAGATGATATTGTTTGTGTCCTTGTCATAAATAATGAACATGATTCTAAAACCAAGGACTAAAGTCGCTAGGTGCTTGTAGAGTGTGTGTGATAACTAAAATTGCTAAGAACAACACCAATCTTCTCAGTATATTAATGTAAGAATCATTAAGTTTGGCTCACTAGGTGTGAAAAAAAACTATTATCACCCAAAATGCATCCTTATTGAACTTGGTTCAATATTTCAAATACATAATGGGAATGATCTCTCAAGTGTAGGACCTTGCTAACTCGAGATAAAACCTCCAAATGTTACACTCCATTTCCTAGTTACTAAGTTACTTTTACCTTCAAGAGTGTAAATTTTGATAAATGAAAAATGTGACTTTAATATGCTTAGTAAGAGAATGAAATACTGAAATATGAAATAAAATGTTATTGATTTCAAAGGAATGAATGTGTTTTGTATTTATGAAATGTAATTGAAGAATATGGATTGCAATGTGAACATTCTAAATGCTTGTCGATACAAATGTTATATGATGCAAATATATATGTGAAAGGCTAACTACCTTTGTGTTCTACTAAGTTGAATGCTGGAATAGGTTCAAGCCTCCAGAAGAGAGGGGAAGTATCACTCAGGAGAGGGGCTTGGTCTAGTAACCCTTAATAAGACCTAAATTTAGCTTTCACACACTCACCTCTAGTTTAGTGAAGTCAAGTCAATAGTTTGAGAAATGGTAATTTATCCTTAGCCTTGCTTGAGTATGATTTAGAAGACATTATGGTCTTATTTGTGAATGTTCTTGATTAGGGTTATGTGAATAAGTCTCTTTGATGAGTTTGAGTTCTTCTTCGTGTAATTTATGAATCAACGTTTATATATATTGTATATATGTGTGTGTGTGTGTGTGTGGGATCGATACTCATGCATAGTGAATGCATACATGCATGTCTATATGAAAGTAGGAATACTTTTGTGTACCCATGCATGGATACATCACATGCATTGAAAACACCAATTTGACATATATTGCACACATATATGTATGTATGCATTTGATGTATATATTTACCAATAAAAACGAAATTAAACATATTGTGTGTGTGTGTGTATGTGTGTGTGTATGTATCTATAGATACATAACCATATATATATGTATATGTATATATATACATATATATTTTTGTATAAATTAAGAAGTATTTATATACATATTTAAAAACCAAAGGATGATTTGTTGTGAATATAAATATATATACTAATATATATATACTAATATATATATACTAATATATATATACACTAATATATATATATACTAATATATATATATGATAATAAAATTATTTAATTACCTTGAAGATAAAGTGCTAAATGTATAGCACATGATTTTTAAAGTCATTTAGCATAAATTTGAATATGCTATGAATGAATTTAAGCGCATAATATAAATATAGTGTTGGAATATCTATTTAAAATTCCTAACATGTATATAAAGTGCAACATACACAATAATGCAAAGCACAGTATATAGAAGTAATGCTTATGTTTTTTATAAGGAATAGCAAGTTTTGAAGGGTAATAGGGAAACGGAACAAGATTGTTGTGATGGCAATGATTAAGCAACATAAAATGATAGCCATAAATCATAGAGTACCTTCCCTCCAACATGAAGAATTTCATAATCACGAGGGCGACATCTCTCCAGAATGGTTTGATTGAATCATACCCTCCAGTACCAATGCACCTAAGCCTCTGTTGCTCCTTTCCTTTGAAAAAATTCACTATGGCAATCTTAGGCACAGCCCGATCACTATAATTTTTTTTTCCCTTAGTAGATAAACTTGTAATCTCAGCAATAAATTCCTCAATGATATTGACCTCCAAACCTTAATACGAAAAAACTCTATTATTCCAACCTTTCACAAAGGCCTTTGTCACCTCTGAATCAGAACCATGAAGACTGAGCATATAGGTGCATACATCTCCCTTCTCTAGATATTAACAAATGATTTCATTCCCACTAAATTCTTCGCATGAAGGTGGCTCAAATCTGCAATGATCCCCACCCATAACAACCTGAAACCACCTACTCATGGCCTTCGTCTTATTCCTCTGCAAAAAATGGGTTAAGTGAACAATCCAAAACTAAAACCAAATAACACCACAATCCGTGTAAACCTGAAACCCCAAGTAAAATCATCCATTACATCCCAACTCATGATCTCATAATCAAAAGATATGCAATAATTAAATGAACAAGCTCTAAACTCAAAGTTCAAAAACCAAAGGAATAGGAAATAAAATAACTTATCTCCCCATGTAACCGCACCCATGACATGACATTTGGTCATTATTATAAATACTCTAAAGATTAAATGAAATGGCCTCATAAGAATACCAATAATTATGATCCATAACTCTCAAATTAGCAAACCCATCAGCAAGAGAGTTAGCCTCTCAAAAAATATAAGTAATTTTAACCTCAGCAAAAGAATCAATAATGGAAATGGAATCTTTAATTAAATGAGAGATGCTCCAAGATGGCAGACTTAGCTTAAGGAGACCATTTATGATATTGAGGGAGTCCGCTTCTAACCAAAGCCTAGTTACCCCAACTACTTTATGTTGAAAATGGAGGTAATTATTGTAGCTTAAAACTTGTAAACCTATGAGACTGTAGATTTAATTAAGTGTTCTTTGTCACAATTCTTTGTGTATGATTAATCTGTTTAGATCAATTTTACCAATTGTAGAAAGAGATAGAAGATCGTAGAAGAATGAGACAATAAGATAGAAGTGACATAGCATATACGTCCAGAGAAACCCTTTTGGGAAAAATCTCCACCAGAATCAGTAGTGCTTGTATTATTTAACCTTAGAATAAGATTACAATAGTACTGTATCAATCCTTGATTAATATGCTTTCTTTTCCTTCAACAATCCTTCTTCACAACCTACACAAAACTCTCATACACTTTCTACAACACAAGCTATCCATGCATTCCATGTGACCAAGCATGAATCCACACATCCCATCCCATGCTTCAAACCCTCACACATGCACAAGCTCAACCTGCTAACCTGCTAACCTGCCATAAACTCTGATGCAATTGTTGCAATAAATAAATAGTTAATGAGCATGTAAACTCATAAGAGTTATCAAATACAAGAGCATAAAGCTTCTCTCAAAAATCTATGCCTAGATTGTGCAAGTAGAGTTTCACACTATAACATGAAGTCAAAACCAAAGTTTCCTCAATTTAGGTGCCCCAAACTGAACACTTAATTGATCGTTGGTGAAGAAAATATCTTGCAAGAATCACCTCAAATTTGGAGCCCAAGAATGGGCCCACTTGACTGAGCCTTGTAAATATCTTCTCATGCAAAAGGTGTTAACTAAAAGATGCCAACTTGGGCGCCCAAGGTGGGTCCAATTCAATCTTAGTTAACTGAAACATATCTCTCCACCAATTCATGCAAACATTATGCATGATTGATCATCCCCACTTAACTAAATGTATCCACCTATTATTTGTCATGC
>VDFB02121396.1:0-92562 GCA_007258455.2 Sequoia sempervirens
TATTTAAATGATAAGTTAAAATATATAAATATATTTTTAGTATATTTATAATATTATAATAAAAAAATATTATATCATCAATATTTAGTTAGGATTATGGTTAGGGTTAAGGTTAAGAGATATAGTTAAGGTTAGGGTTAGGTCTAGAGATATAGTTAGGGTTAGGGTTAGAGTTTAGGTTAGGATTAGGGCTACATATATAGTTAGGGTTAGAAATATGGTTAACATTATGATGAGGGTCAAGGTTCACATCAAAATTTGGGTTAGGGTTAGCATTAAGATTAAGGTTACATTTAGGTTTGTTGTCAAGTTTAGGGTTAATAGTTAATGTTAGGTTTGGGGTTAGCATGAAGAATAGTTTAATAGGATTAAGTTTAGGATTAGCATTAGGATTAAGGTTACATTTATTGTTTTATAACCTAGGGCCTAACACTAATGCTAGCCCTAACCTTAACCATAAGCCTATTTCTAACACCAATTCATTCACTAACCCTAACCTTCAACCCTAACCCTAAATATTGTTCTTGGTTCATTGTTGTTATAGACAAGTTGGTATGATTTCAAATTTCAATGTGTACCCTTATATATGGGAATTGAGATAAACAATGACACAAACAATAATGAAATCAAATTGATTGCTTTCCAAATTCATAAACATGAAAATGTATGCATTTTTTCAAGTCAAAAGGCATCTTGATAAAGATACAAAGGTGAAGCATTCGACCTTCCCAAAGATCCACCAATCTCAACACTACTGCCAACTATTTTGAGCATTTAAGTACATATTGTATGCTAGATTAGGAGGCATGTGTCAAAGCTCATATTTATTGATGCAAAATAGGTCCAAAGTCACAAATCTAAGGTAGAGTTAGTTATAGTTTTGTAGAAAATTTCAAGTGCCGCATAGACCAAAGATATTCCAGTTTTTTAGAAAGATCATGTCATCAAATTTGGCACTTCATCAACATTAACAAAGCAAAAGGTATGTGCCAGATCGCATTAGAATTTTTCTATATATATATAATATTTAATATTTTCTTTCAAATTCATAATATATATTGAGTATGTATTTATTTATTGCAATAAACAATTAACCCTAAGTAACACATTAAGAATTCTAAGGATTTGTGCTTGGAAAAAATGCATAACAATTTTTTTTTTTGTTGGATGTCGTGTTGTATAGTTTGAAAAGCTCAAAATATGAATAGGATTTAGAGGCCATATAATATGGTGACTTACAATGCAAAAGAGGAAGAAATCTATTATCCAATTTTAATCCCTGATTTAATACCATGAAAATCACATGTATTATTATCTACAACTAATTCTTGACATATTAATTTTATAAAATACACATGTACCCGTGCAATAAACTTCTCCAAGAAAGAAACCCTAAGTGAACATTAATTGAACCCTAATTGTAGATTCATAACTCTAATCATAGCAAGTAAGGAACACTTATTGAATAGTGAATCCCTAATTGTACATAACCTAACTTTGAACTATAGTTGAACTCCTAACCTAACACTATTCTTATCCTAATTGAACCAACTTCAACCCTAATCTAGTTAGAATTATTTTTATAAAATTGTAAGCCCATTTATGCTTGAGATTTATCCTTTTATATATCCTTTACAATCTCATCCTTACTATGAAGATCGAAATTCATTTTATAACCAAGAAAGACCATTTATATGTTGATTATTCACCTAGATTGATCCAATTTCTTCCCTAGCATTTTTCTCGCTATATATAATTAATAAAGAAATCAAAGCCTTTATCTCCATTTTTAGCCAATTTATTTTAGCCCTAACTTTTAAACATGAATCTTCTTAATTTACAAATTTCTCAAATTATGCTTGAATCTCACCAACTCCTCATTCAAGGACTCATGCAATTGAAATTAGATGGAGATAAAATCTTGTGAAACCTTCTTTGATCTCCTTCCATCAAAGAGCTCTTTTTTTTACAACTGGAATAGGGACCTTGAGTTGGTAACATGAGATCCTATTTGTCAATAATAGAGAATTTTGTTAGCAAGATCCTATCAATTTAAATTTTTAGCAAATATTAACTTCTTATATTAAAAATAATTTAAATATTTTAACACATGCATTAGATGGATCTTTGGTTATTAATGATTTAGGAATATTATGTATTGATAATTGTGTGATTGAAAGGTTTAACAAATATAGATCTTTGGAAAAACTGTGAAAACTAGGTTGAGCAAGTGATTGAATATGGACTCTTTTGCATTGAAAGAGGTGTAATATTATATAAAGAAATTGAGGGAAAAAGGAACTAAATAATGATCTCAAAATGAGAAAATAAGAATCCTCTAGAATTTAGTAATAATATATATATATATATAAATTGATACAAATACACAACTAAACAAAAAATTCTCATATTTATTTAAAATGTTTTGATATATATTTATTCATTACATATTTTTAATTTGTATACTTTTGGTGAGTTACTATTGGAAGGAGAATATAATTGTAAACTATATATATTTAAACCGTCTATCTTTTAATATTTAAATTGTAAGCGGTTTCCTCGATATCTTGTTTACTTTAACATACACCATAATAAGTTCACATGCACATCAATCTTAGAGAAAAATATATATTCATGCCTTTTCATTACTATTTTGGTAAACTTTGAATAGATTGTCCTTTGTTCAATAACAAGCCTACAAGTGGGATATTCTTGTGTGATTGAATTAATCTCATGACATTACCCTACCTTGCATAAGATCTGCTAGTGCAAACTTGACGTAGTAATTATCAACCCTACACATTTAAAATTTAAATTCAATTTAAATCTTGACAACACCCTCCCACTAATCATTGTGAGCTTACCTAATGCATGTTTATCTTGATTTTCATGTTGTATTTTACTTAAATAAAATCATTTAAGCATTTAAAATGATCAAAGATTATTAGGACAATGAGGATTTATCAAAATAACATTTTCATTGAGAGAAATGTAATAACATTTTCTCATAACATATATCATCATGTCTCTAATTTATCATCATGTCTCTAATCATTATTCCTATGTCATGGAATTGGTTTGGTTAGGGCTCTAATTGAGAACAAAATCCTCACAATTTAGCACATTCCCTATAAATGTTACTAAACACTTTCAATCTATATTCCCTAAAAATGTTACTAAACACTTTCTATCTATATTGAGGTTCAAATATTAGAAGATCAACACATGCAAATTCTAAACATCAATTATTTACTAGTTGATTCTTATGGTATAGATTTATATTTGCACACTAGTTTGGTTTCTCAGACATGGATATGAACCAAAGCAATACTTTGAGACATTTATTCATGACCATCTAGGGATCTAAATGAAGATAACACAAGCCTCACAATTTAATGAGATTTTGTAATACTATGTATATTCACTCTTATTATTAATATATAGACATATGAGCTTCTTTGCCTTTGCTAAAAATGATGTTTATGTGTCAATCCATAATAAAGTGTAAATGTTAAAAAGTAAAAATCAATTTCAAATATTAATTTTTTAGTAGTTGATTATTGGAATTATAGATTGAAGTTTGTAGACTAGTTTTATTTTGTACACATATTTGAACCAAAGAAAAGAACACTTAATTCACATATTTAAAAGCATTTATAAAATTGGCGATGACCCCACAACACAGCGGCAAGCTATGAAGCCTCTCTTCTGAGAGATCTTAAGTTCAAATCGCATCTTACAATATATAAAAAATTTATAAAATCAAGTCCAAAACACTCTTAACACTTCAAATAATCTATCTACATCTCAAAAACATCACATTTAATTCATTTAATTTAAACATCAATCATCAATATAAAAATAATATTATTTTTAAATAAAACATAATAAACATTTTTAATTAAAATAAACAATTAAATATAATTAACATTAATAAATATTATAAATAAGATATAATCTTTAAAAAAAAATTATTATTAAAGTTATAAGAAAGATAAATCTTTTCTATTTCCTAACAAAGAAAATGAACCGATACTTCGTAATATAAAAGGAATACTCACCACAATTCATGTAATGAAATGAATTGTGGGATTAACACTAAATCCCCCAATCCAATGACCGAGCAAATGTGTAATGTGCAAACGCAAAACGTGAACAGCTATGGAAGGAGAACGGGAACGGGAATGGCAAGTGTAAACTGCAATGGTGGAGTACTACAGAAACATAGATTTGAAATGGTGTGGTTAAGGAAATGCTACAGAAATGAGAGAGAGGTTGGGTTAAGAGGGCCCCACATGGTGCTGGACATCTAAGGGAGTGTACCCTTAGAGTGTGCCGGTTAAGCCCGGCCCTCATATAATACCTTGCATTATGGAGCTCAATTCTCTGATATATTACTACTTATCGAATCCTTTGTAAATAATTGTAAACTTATGACTCCATTTAAGCATTTAATTGATTTTCTTGAATCAAGGAAAAAACATAGACACACAATTGAACAAATTCTCAAAAGAAGAATGACAACATCATTAACATTTCATTCAAAATTCACTCAAATCCACATAAGGAGAAAAAAATATATTAGAATTATACATTTATTCATGCTTATAATTCATATCTGCATACAATTTAAGCTAATTTGCATATATTCATCCAAAACTAAAAATATGCTATCTATTCTATTACATTCGCTTAGGGTTTTAATAGCCAATGGTACCACATATATCACTTCCTGTCGGAGAATGGATTCTGCATATTCAACTCAAAGCCTAGCTAGAGCTTTCATCAATTCTCTCCCTACAAATGAGCCTTGAATTCCATTTTATATGACAAGGGAGCAACAAGCTTCGGGCTCAAATGTAATTTCAACACAAATTCTCATTTTTGAACAAAATCTCATTGCATTTTGAATTTCATTTTAAAACTTCCCACACATTGAATCGCAAAACATTTATAGTGCGGAGTAGGTGCTTATTAAAGAATAGGGGAACACAATTACTGTCGTAAACTCCTTGTCGCTATCCACGCAAAAAATCCAGGCAACCAAATTGCCACGAAGGCACCACAACAACTTCTTATTTACCTGCCACCATTCCCTTACCAACACTCTGACCCTCGTATACATGCCCGCTTCTAGTTTTTGCCCAATATGGTTCGAGTCGGTCCGCCTGCGGTTTTAATTTAAACAAAATCTCATTTGCATTTGAATTTCCTTTCAAAACTTCCCACATGTTGAATATGCAAAACATGGTGGCGCACAAACTGGGGAAAGCTAGAAGAAAAGGGAACACAAATTGTCATCAAAATCCTGGCGCACGAACTGGGGAAATCTAAAAGAAAAGGGAACACAAATTGTCATCTAAATCCCCTATTCGCTATCCACACAAAAATGCCAGGAAACCAAATTTCCACGAAGGCACAACAACAACTTCTTATTTACCCGCCACCATTCCCTTACCAACACTCCGACCCTGGTATACACACCTGCTTCTAGTTGTTGCCCAATACGGTAGACTCCCAACACTCCAACCCTGGTATACACACCTGCTTCTAGTTGTTACCCAATACGGTAGACTCTCAGCCTCATCTTCTTTATTTTCCTTTCCCAATACGGTTCGAGTCAGTCCGCTTGTGGTTTTAACAACCAATGGCACCACAACTATCTCTTTGTCATCAGAGAACAGACCGTGATTGAAGAGAGGTAAATACGGACAGTAGTCCAAGTCGGTCTTGGTTACATCATCAAAAGTGTTTCTCGTAAGGTCAATGGGCAAGTGTTGGCATCCAGAGTAGCCATGCCGCCCATACCTTATTTTACTACCAACACTAGTAATGGAGCACACCGTTGACTGCTTGCCTTTGTCATCTACCAGTTGAGCAGCAACATCCTGGAATTGCAACCTTCTACTACATCTAGTGGGCACAAGCCTGGGCTTGTCAACCAAAGTACCTTCTTGAGTAGCAGGACCAAGTTTTTGTGAGCTCAAACGAACAGACCTCCTTATTGATTTACTCATTTTCTCTTCTTAGACAAGCACTCAAACTTGATTAGACTGAACCCACAAAGTGCTCTACCTGCTACAAGAATGATACTATTAGTAGTAAATTCCTCTTCTATTTATTGTGCGAGGTAATGGCAACCTTCATCAATGCTTAATAAACATGCATGTACAAACATAGCAGTTGTGACATATGTCTTGGCCATCGTTTAACTGAAATTTACATGAGAATCAAAGATCACCCATCATGATTACCAACAATAACATCTTCCACACGATTGAGATCGGCGTGTCTACACAAGCAAGGAATAATTCATTATTACTTCACCAACCTTCATCTTCTTCTTGCCATCTAGAACAACAGTTACATTAGCTTTTGATCTTGTTGTCGATCTAAAACCACGGGTTATGAGCTCAAGAGTGGAGATGGGCCCCGGTCACCGGACACACATGACCTTTTCTTGACCTACGCACCAAATAACGGTGACACCTTGGAAGTGCAAGGTTGGCGAAGTCGATCAAAGATCTTCTCCATCTTGAATCTAGAAACCTACACATTGCACAGTTAGTATTTAATGAAAGGCTTTGGCTAAGCCATCGACGACATGACCACTAGAGTTAATGGCTTAGGCTTACATCACCGGATTAAAATTAAAACCCAACTTTGCTTTTAATGCTTTATTTCCTTTGTAGGGTTTTATTTCCTAAGTCTCAGTTGGACCCATTTAATTCTTATCCCAACCCTAACAAGAACAAATGATTAAGCTAAGGATTGTATTTGTTATAACTTTAGTTCTAGAGATTTCTTAATTACCAATTCTTATTTATGCATTTGTATATGAATCCAATTGAATGCCTTTCTATATCATTATGGAAAATTTTACTATTGCAACCCTAACTCTAACACTAATTAAACCTTGAACCTAACCTGATTGAACTCATATTATAACCCTAACTCTAACACTAATTGAACTGTAATCGTAACCCTAATTGTATCAAAACCCTAGAGAACTCTAATTGAACCCTAACCCTAAAATAGACAATAACCCTTACCTTAATTGAACCCTAACTGCAATCCTAGCCCTAATTTAAGACTAACCTTAACACTGGCCTTAATTAAGCACCGTGAATTATAACCGTAATTGATCCTAACCCAAATTGAATACTATTGAACCTTAACCCTAAGTGAATAACAGCATAATTAAACTCAACCATAATCTTATTTGAATTTTGACCCTAATCATAACCATAATTCAACCCCTAACTTAATTGAACCTAACCCCTAAACATGAGTTCAATTAAGTTTAAGGATTCAAATAAGGTTAGACTTTAGTGAAATTAGGTATATAGGGTTCTAATAGGATTAGAATTTGGGGTTGAGGTCAGATTAAGGTTCTATGATAGAGCTTGGTTGGTGTTAGAGTTTCAATTAGAGCAAAAGATTTAGTAGGAGTTAGGTTATAATTCAGTGGGTATCGTGTCTTAGTTTTAGAATCATAGTTATGTTTAGGGTTGGATATAAAAGTAGAGTTAGGTTTGAAGTTAATTAGTGTTAGTTTTAGGGTTGGGGTTATGGTTAGACTTATAATTAATGTTAGTAGTGGGATTAGATTCTATCACTTTAATAAAAATAATCTTCTATAAATTCATTCAATTTTTTTTTGAAATTATATAATTTAAAATATTTTCAAATTTACCTATGTTGATATATAAGAGATATAGCAAATCTAAACTCTATACAATTTATAGTTAACTTGACATTGTGTATAAAAAGGTTTAAGTTATAGATATTTATAATATAATAAAGTGTAGAAGCGTATGATTCTATAAATAAAGTTTAAGAATAGTTTTTGTTTGTATTTGTTGTGTGTGTATTGCAAAGGCTGGATCAAACATGGAAATCTCAATTGAACCTATGTGCTCCATTTTGTTGATTGTGAGTAGTGGACAAAAGCATGGCAATATTCATTCAGACCAAGACCCTGGTAGAGGATTAATTGATGAGATTATTCTTGAATCCTCTTCATAGGAAACATGACCAACAATTGGTATTCCTCTTTTAGCTAGGATCATACAAAAAGTAAATAGCAATAGTTTTAATTTGCTATATATATTTTTTTATTTAAGGGGTAAACGCTTTTGACCGGAGCTATGAACCGAATACAACCATTCAATAATACCACCCCAACGGGGTTTGAACCTTTCTGGAAAGCACAACAATGCCACCTATAAACCAACACACCATGCCAATACTGGCTTAATTTGCTATATATTAACCATCTTTTACTAAATTTTTTTGAAAAAAGCGGGTTAAGTGCCATACCTCTCTTGCATTTAAGCCAGATCAATTAGTATTGCTGAGTTTAAACCAATCACCATGAGCCAAATTTGGCTCGCCTACTATCTAGAATCACAACTACGTACTACAGACTCATCACTGTGTGAACTGATGTTTATCTAGGGTATTAATTGTTTAACTTAGACATTGATGTGTATACCCTTAGCTTCCAAATCTTCTTGTCTCATTTAATTTTTTGTCGACATCACTATCTTTGGATAAGTCATAACCAAATTCTAAGGTCATCTCTAGATGGGCATGCTCTTTTCCAAATATGATGAACTAGGGCATGAATGAACTAAATGTGTTACATATCCATCAACGTTAAATTATTTGGATGATTAGAAAAAACTTCAAGAAAATGTAGACATAAAGAGAAAGATTAAATAAAAACTAAATGAGATACACACTTGACAATCTTTGTTTGGGATTTTCACTGCTATTTGGTTCTATGTTATATTACTTTCAAAATTAGAATTTTTTTTATTATGATCAATTAGAATAGACTCTACAAGAAATGCATAAATATATTGTCTTGTGTAAGAAGCCCATGGATAGAAATAATAATTTGTTGATAAATCACAAGAGATAACTCTTTGCAGTCAAACACAAATCTCTAGATTTTTCACACTGATCCAATAATTATCACCAATGAATTAGAACAATAGTATCAATCTTAGTTCAATGATATATGTCAATGTTAGATTCATAATTAACAATAAATTTTAGATACTCCACACTGGACACTGAAACAAATTGAAAAGTTGTCTTTATTTGCATCTCCTCTAGAAACTCATCTATCTTGTAAGTCAGAATTAACATGCAAACACTATGCTCTTTGGTTTTGTCTTTGCTAAATTGGAAATCATATAAATTTTGTAACCTCTTGTCTAGTATAAGCTCTACACTAAGGGCCTCTACCATTTTGATGGAAAAAGAATTTGTGATAATGGTCTCTTTAACAATCCCTAATTTATGAAGAAGACCCTATGGGGGATGATTAATCGAATTGAAAAAGAAGACAATTCATTATGCAATTAGTACTCCCCTGGTTGAAGTTGACAAGAGGTATATGCAGTATAGAAGTTACCAAGTCAACTTATTAGAGGCTTTGGACATATCCAATTTGATAATGATTGTAGAATAACAGTAAAATTTTGAGAGATTGAATGGTTCTCCTAGTGTAGGTGGATTTGCAAGGTGTACTTTACTCTGAAGCATTCTCATGAGGTCAAACACAATGATAATAAATATGAACAATATCTAAGGTATATGGAAATAAATGTCTTGTGGGCTTCAACAAGGGGTCTTTTAAACCAAATTAGCATCTAGCATGGTCATGACTTAAAGTGTAATATTATTATACCCTTATTGCCTACCCTTTATTAAACCTAATTTAAGCTAACTCTACCACACTTACACCATAGCTCTAACCTTGACTTCAGAGTTTATTCTAGATTAATAATTTTAATCTAACAACCTAACCTATTTAAACAATAATCAACCTAATTAAATCCTAATTGAACCCTATGACATAATCACAAATGAACCTAACCTTAACCCTAATTGAACCATAAACCTAACTCTAATTAAACCTTAATTGTAAACTAAACTAAAATAAGCCTAATTGAACCCTAATTGTAACTTGAACTTGATTCTAATCATAACACTAATTGAATGCCAACCCTAACCCTAATTGAACTCGAACCCTGACTCTAATTGAACCTTGTTGTAGGGGTTAAATTAGGGTTCAATTAGCATTCTAGTTAAACCCCAATTGTAAGATTAACCAAAATAAGCCTAAATAAACCCTAACTATAACTTGAACTTGACCCTAATCATAACACTAATTCAAACCATAGAAGTATGACATACCATAAAAATTCAAGTTTAACCAACACTCTTTCAACATCCAGTTTGCTTTTAGTCATCAACATTAAGATAAAACTTCTGACACCATTAAGAGAGATAAATGTTCCGACCAAATTTGTATTACATCGACTACAATAGTGGTGTACCATGTGAAAACTCTAGGTGTTAATAATAGTAATATCTAACCCCTTTTATAGATTATGCCATTCACCTGACAATATTTTTAGATTATGACATTCTCAATGGAGATTAGGCAATCTATTGATAGACGTAATCAAGGATAGTTATAAGCATGATATAATGATTTTACTCCAAATGAGAACAATGGCATGGGTACATTAGTTCACATCATCATTTGTGACATGCTCATCTAGGACTACATCGAAAACAAATTCATGCTTCTCTACATATGTTGTCAAGTCCATCTAAAGGAAAAAAATTGTTTTAGTCATAATACAACATTGTGGTCTCTAAGCTCAATGCTACTATAATTGCTTTCAAAATCTAGGGAAAACTAAGTTGCTCAAATTCACTATGTTATTCAATAGATATAAATTTTTGAAACAATTTAAGGATGATCATGCTTGAGTTGTCAAAAGATAATATTTTGATAAGATTATAATATTACATGATGCTATAGATTAAGAAACGTAATTGTACTTGTTGTATAGCAAAAATTTGTTGAGGATGAGGTAGTTTATTTTTTATAGTTTAGAATGAACACATGTGGATGAAAGGAATTGAGAGGAATAGAAAGAATTTGTTGAGGTAAACATAGTTACAAACAATCTGCACAGTTTGTCAGGTTTTCCTAATTGATAAGTAGGTATCTACTTGAATATTAACTTATAAGGTTGAAAGGAATTGAGATGAATATGCATAGCTAGTTATGCTTTCCTACTTAACAAGTAGAGGAATCAATTAAAAAAATATATAAAACAAATATTTCTTAAAAATCTATATTTGACTCAAATATTAAAATGCATATATTTAATTTTTATGTTCTTTGAAAATTAAAATTTGTTTTGAAGATAGTTTTTTTTCTAAAATAATTTTATGTGGCTCAAACCCATATTCTTATGAAAAGATCTTGAAGGAAATTATGTTTTTCTTATAAAAAAAAAATCTAATAATTAAAATAATTTTTCTTTATATTATTTCCTCTAAATTATTTTACTCAATCAATTTATTTACAATTTTTAAAATCATATACGTTTCATTACTTCAATAAATTAAAGTTTAATATTTTATGATAATATTTTTATTCAAATATTAATATAAAAAAGGGAATCATGTCAATTTTAATTTATATAGTTATAAATATATATATTAGTAATTAATACATATATAAATATAATAATATATATATATATATATTTATTTTAATTCAATATAAATATTTAAAATATATATTTACAGCGTGCATAAATCCATGGAGAGGCCAATGGCCTTGTTACTTTAAAAAAATTAATAAAATTTTAATTTTATTATTAATTAATATTTATTTTTTTAAAAAAAATTATAATATAATATAAAATATATATTTGTCTTTACAAATATTTAAATTTATTATATATTTATATATATATTAAAATATTTAATATGAACATTTAAATTGGATATGAAAATTTAAACTTGGCTAAAACTAAACATTTTTTTTAATTTAAATGAGAAGAAAAAAATCTTTAAATTTAGACTATTTATTTAATTAATATAATAAAGTTATTTATTTCCTTATTAATTATTAATTAGTTAACATGTTTTATTTCACAAACTAATATATAGTAATTAATATAAGTTGTAAATAGAAGGTGAATTATTTCTAAAACAAATATGATAGAATTTGTGATTGATTTAAATGATTAATTTATTAATATTAATTTCAATTTGATTTAAAAGTAATTACTGTTAATTTTAAAGTTGATTTTTAAAAATAATAAATATTTTATAAAAGTAATTAGTATTTACTCTAAATAATTATTGTAGTCTTAATTCATTTATTTTGCAAAACGTATCTTAGTAATTAGAGTTAGTTCAAATTTCAAAGCAATTGAAAATTTGTTAGTTTAAATATATGTTTAATAAGTGTTGTTTTAGAATTAATTTATGACAAAGAGAGGTGATTAGTATTAATTTATTTAAATTATAATATAAAAATAATTTACAAGGTATTCATTTTTTTTTAAATAATAATTAATTAATTTATATTAAAAAGTAATTTTTTTTGAGTAATTGGTATTAATATATATTTTAAAAGAATTAGCTCAATTAAATTTATGCTACAAATCAATTTAGTATTAAAGGTAATGAAAAATAGTTGAATTTTGATGTTATATTGATTTAATTAGTTAGCATTTGTTATTCAAAGTATAAATTTTATTAATTATTATTATTATTTTAATAATGCAAAGGAAAATAGTAAATAAATGTTACATACCCAATGTGAGGGGTAATTAGTAAGTAATTTAATGAAAAGTAATTTATTTTTATAGTGTAATTTAATAAAAAGTAATTTATCGTTATAGTGTAATTTAATTTTCAAAATAGTTAGTATGGTTTACCTCATTGAATTATTGGAAATAAACAACCTAAGTTTAATAAAACTCCTAAAAATTAGTTAAGATTCGAAATGAAGTAATGGAAGCACATTAATCGCTTATATCGGGTGAAATTTGTCTTCCAATTAGATTGAAGAGAATTGAATTTTGAAATATAGAAAAAATGCTTCAGATCTCATTGGTTAAAAAGAGAATTATTAATAACTAGTTAAGATTTGGTGGTGCCTATAGTTCCCTGGAACTAATAAAAGATTCAAAATAGCAAATAGATTAATTACGGTGAAAAAAATAAAAAGTTTATAGCTTCACGAAAATCCACCATATCACTCAAAGTTTTGTAGCCAATAAAATTGAGGAAAATTAATTTTTAAATTTGAAAAGTTAAAAATCTTGCATATTTACTTTAACTATATACAAATATTTGTCAAACGAAAAAAGGTTGAGTTCTCATTTGTTAAAATCAAAGTTATTAATAACTTGTTAAGGAAAAGGGGTCGCCTATAGTTCCCTTGGCAGGAACTAAAAAATAAATGTGTTTTCAATGTTTATTTGTTAGTTTAAAAGATGTGCCAATAATGTTGCAATCACTAATGATTAATTTTTTCTTGATGGTTAAAATAGATTGATAAGTAAATTTATCATAATAAGTAAATTTATAATTGATTTTTTCTTGATAAATAAATCAATATTTCATAAATTTATCTATAATTCTTATTAATTTTTCTTAATTATATTAAATTATATTTTATTAAATTGTTAAAAAATTTAGTTGCTTATAAATAATTTTATGTGTTTTTATAATTAACTTGATATTGTGTATAAAGGTTTAAGTTATGAATGTTAGCGATATTGTGAAATTATTCTATGTTAATTTAATGTTATGAATGCTATATAATATAAAGAAAAATATTTCTAATATATTTTTAATGCATCTTTATATTTTATAAACAAATATCTAAAATAAAAATCTGATTGTAAAAAAATACAACTTAATGAGTGAACATACATTTAAAGTTAAAAGTGAAATTATAAAATATTTGTAGATTTATTTTATTTTTCTTCTATAAATATAATTTTTAGTTCTTGCCAAGGAACTATAGGCACCACCAGAATTTAACTAGTTATTAATAACTCTCACTTTAACCAATGAGAACTTGAATAATTTTTCTATTTGAATTTTTTCAATCTATTATCAATGTATAGATGCGAATTATATAACAAAATATATTTCAAAAATCAATTCTCTTGAATCTAATTGGTACACAATTTTCACCCGATATAAGTGATTTTGGCGCTTCCATTACTTTCATTAATGATTATTATGGAATGGTGGGTAATCCTGCATAGTAACAAATCATACTTAGTATTTATCTATTAATCTTATCACTCGTATAATCCTACATTGTAACAAATCATACTTAGTATTCATCTATTAATCTTATATATATTGTAACAAATCATACTTCATATTAATTTAAAATATTTTTAAATTAAAATAGTTAAATTATATTGATATTAATATTTTTAATTTTTAAGAAGATTATAGTTTAATCAACAAATTTATATTTAAATTTTAGTCTTTTTTTAATAACTTCCTTAATTTTTAGATTTTATGGCTAATCTTATCATTCAACCTATTCATTAAATTTATACTTATATTTTATATTTTGAAATATTTATTTTATATATAATTTAGATTTTTTTTTACATTCTTTTAGATTACTGTTATAAATTGACTATTCTTTTCATTGTTTTAATACTAGCATACCTATATTAATTAATAATATATGTAAAACACGCCGAGAGAGTTATCTTTATCGAGACACCTATTGACTTGAAAAAATGCTTAGATTTTCATGAATATGAATTTGGAAAGCAATCAATTTGATTTCATTATTGTTTATGCCATTGTTTATCTCAATTCCCATATATAAGGGTAGACATTCAAATTTGAAATCATACCAACTTGTCTATAACAACAATCAACCAAGAACAATAAATTTAAAAGTAGGAATGTTCATCAATCACTAGATTTAGTATTGACACCATCAAAGAAGTATATTGTGTGATAAAATGGCATTAACTAACTTAGATATATCCACTAGTTTTTTTTTCCAAATGTTTGAATACATTGTTAACATTATATACATTCAAGCATTTGAATGTTTTTTATAAAGGGTAAAACAGGTTTTACAGGGACCTGAAACCACAGAGTTTACAAAAATAAGGAAAGGAAACAAAAGTCCAACAGAAAACACCAGCTGCCAGAAAGGAAAAGGATGAAGCAAACAATAGAAAGGAAAAGAATTTGAATGTTACAAAACCTACAGCTTTGCAATTGAGTTTAATAAAGCTTTTCTCTCAGATGAATAATCAAACTTTGTTGTTTTTATGACTGTGCATTTAATCCTTTGTTCATCATTATAAGTCTCTTTTTTCACTTGATGTTTAAATATGTATCTATTGAAAAGGACCTTTTGTATAATGTGTGAAAATTTAACATCATCTTGTTTTTCATGCTTCAAAATGTTCAATTCTTTTGCTGTAACACCCATAATTTCTTCTGCCGCTTCTTCAAAAGTTGTAATCCAAGTGAATGAAGTATGGTCTTGCACTTTGCATTGAAGTATATATTTATAATCACATTCAGGGAAGGTTTTATCACATCTTCCACAATACCATTGACCATTTTCATTAGTGTTTACCTTCTTTTTGCAGTGCCTATCTCCAATTTTCAAGGGGCATACTATATAAAAAAATTGTCTACCTTAATGAAAGATAAGGTAGCTTTTATCACTATCCACTAAGGTTTGCCAGAGTTGGAAAGGTCCTGATCTTGTATTTATGAGATACTTTTTAACACATTTTCTTCAATCACAAATGAGATTTCCTTTGTAATAGAATGAGAATGGACATTCTTCCCTTCTATATCAAACCAAAATCTCAATTGGTGTGAGAGAGGAAGATCTGGATTTATAAGGAGCTAGGCTGTAGTAATTGTTCCCACAAATTTCCCACCAAAATCACTGATTCATGCAACCTTTATCGCAAGAATCGAGAAGGTTCCTACATTGCACATTTCTTGGAGTTGTTGACCTTCCTTATTGTAGAAATCACCCCACAATGTTAATTCCACCATACAACCAAACATGTCTTTCATTTGAAGGGTTCTTTTTTGAGTTTGTGTGGCATTCTTTTTGAATATGGTGTTTGGTGTGCCGATTGAGAGAACAAAACCAATAATATCAACCAAAGAATTGCTTTTCATGTTCTCAATTTCTCTTATCGATGTAAAATGGAATTGTTATTTTGGTATATAGCTATCCTCCTCCAAACACAACTCAACAATCGAATTTGTTTCTAATAAGATTTCCCATTCATTTTTTATTTGGTTAAAATTCTTTTTGTGCAGGTTTGAGTCTCCCTTTTGAGATGAGATACACTTTTCCAGTTTCAACATGATCATAAAACTTTTCTACAACTCCATTAAAACATGTTACTCTGATTTCACCACCATCTGAATCAACCAAGTCAAAAGTAAACCCTTTTCCATGTCCTTTGGCATTGTTAAAATGACAAAGTTGACCCTTTCTAGTAACCCTTGCCTTTATTGACCATCTATTATGGTACGGATTGAGTGCTGCAATAGGAATGGTTCTTGTTTGAGGTTCATTTTTTCCAGCAATTGGTTGCTTATATGGATTGTTGATAGGATCCATGCCTACATCATCATCATATAAGGAAAATAGTATTCAATAGATTTCAAACATTGATAATTTGTTGAATTTTTCTATAGCAGATGAATTGAATGTAGTATAAATTTATTATATATTTTTTTGTATTTTATTTTATAATTTTAAATTGATTTTAGATGTGCATTTATTATTAAATTTTTTTTTATTTAAGTTGCTATATGTTAATCATAACCCTAATTGAATTTTAATCTTATCCTAAAATATGCCCCTAATTCTAATTCTAACCGTAGCATTAATTCAAACTCTATTAATGATTATAATTTTAATACTAACGTTAATTCTAATGTTGAGCCTAATTCTAATTGATCTATTTATCTTACATCCCTAAGTGAACTCTAATTCTAATTGAACCATAACCCTCATTGACTTTTAATCTTAGCCTAAAATCTACCCCTAATTCTAATTCTAACCCTAGCCTTAACTCAAACTCTATTCTTGATTATAATTTCAATACAAACCTTAATTCTTATGATGAGCCAAATTCTAATTGACTTTTAATACGAATTGAACCCTGAACCCTAACCCTAACCCTTATTAGAACACAACTCTTATTGAACCCTTATCATATCCTAAAATTAATACTACCCCTTATCCTAATTGTCTCTAACCCTAATTGAAACGCAACCCTAACCTTTACACAAAGTTTTCTCCTATAACCCTAACCTTAACCTAATCTTAATCTATCCTCAATATTAATTGAATTCTAATCCTAATTGATTTGAACCCTAATCCTAACTAAGCCATAACCATAACCATAACCCAATTCTAACCATAATCTTAATTGCACTCTAACCCTAACCCATAAACCTAATTGTATTCTAACCCTAATTGAACCCTAAACTTAATTGAACACTCTCTATAACCCTAATTGATCTATTTATCTTACAACCCTAATTGAACTCTAATTCTAATTGAATCACAACTCTAATTGGCTATTAATCTTAGCATTAAATGTAACCCTAATTCTAACTCTATTCATGATGATAATTTTCATACTGACCTTAATTCTAATGATGAGCCTAATTCTAACTATAATACTAATTGAACCCTAAGCCTGACCTATATTAGAACTCTTGACCCCTTATGAACCCTTATCGTATCCTAAAATTAATCCTATCCCTAATCCTAATTGTCTCTAACCCTAATTGAAACCTAACCCTAACTCTAGTTGTATCGTAACCCTAACCCCAACTCTATTCCTAACCTTTACCCAAAGCTTTCTCCTATAACCCTAACCTTAACCCTAATGTTAATCTATCCTTAATCTTAATTGAATTCTAATCCTAATTGAATTGAACCCTAATCCTAAGTAAGGCATAACTATAATCATAAGCCAATTATAATCATAATCTTAACTAAGTGATAATTGAATAATCATAATAGTAAATCATAATGTTATATTTTTTTTTCATATGATGAACTTATGTGTAAATGTAATTTTTAATCACATTATTTTTTTAATATCAATTTATTATATTTTTTTGTAGTTAATTTTATAATTTTAAATTGAATTTAGATGTGCATTTATTATAACAGATTTATCTATTTAAGTTGCTATATTTTAATCATAACCCTAATTCCAATTGAACCATAACCCTAATTGAATTTTAATATTAGCCTTAAATCTAACCCTAATTCTATTTCTAATCATACCCTTAATGTGAACTCTATTCATTATTATAATTCTAACCTTACTTTTAATGATGAGCCTAATTCTAATTTCTCTATTTATCGTAGAACCCACCTTAATTCAAATTCTATTAATGATTATAATTTAAATACTAACGTTAATTCTAATGATGAGCCTAATTCTAATTGATCTATTTAACTTACAACCCTAAGTGAACTCTAATTCTAATTGAACCATAACCCTCATTGAATTTTAATCTTAGCTTGAAATCTACCCCTAATTCTAATTCTAACCCTAGCCTTAACTCAAACTCTATTCATGATTATAATTTCAATACAAACCTTAATTCTAATGATGAGCCAAATTCTAATTGACTTTTAATATGAATTGAACCCTAACCCTAACCCTTATTAGAACACAACCCTTATTGAACTCTTATCATATCCTAAAATTACTACTACCCCTTATCCTAATTGTCTCTAACCCTAATTGAAACGTAACCCTAACCTTTACCTAAAGCTTTCTCATATAACCCTAACCTTAACCCTAATCTTAATCTATCCTCAACCTTAATTGAATTCTAATCCTAATTGATTTGAACCCTAATCTAACTAAGCCATAACCATAATCATAACCCAATTATAATCATAATCTTAATTGCACTCTAACCCTAAATATTTACTTGCCCATTTATGTATCTATTGAGATTACATGTGCCTAATAATATTAATTTGACCTGGCTTTACACCTGCCATTGTATTTTCTTGAGGTTTCCTAAAGCTTTTTCGACGAATCCATTTGTGCATAGTTGTGGTCATAGCATTGCATGCACTAACATCTCTATGAGGCGTACACTTTACATGACATGATTTACATGATCAACGAGCTCTCTTAAATGCTATGTTGTTTAGCTCCCAAAGAATTTGACAGGATATAAGGTATCCTTATCATTTCTTTGGTCTTACTATCAGCCATCAACTGCTCGTGATGAAATGCATGATTTTGGTTCGGAAGGATAGATAGAAGGACTATATGTTTAAGGCAGTATATAAGGAAAGCAAAAAAGGATGGTCTCCCACAGTCTTGGTGGTAGTATGAAGACTTTAAGAGACTTAAGACCAGTGGGAAAAGGGATAGCCTCTAACAGAGAAAAGGCGATAGCATGAAGTCTTTAGATGAAATACTTATAACACTTGGACCATTATGTAATACCTGCTACAAACTTTGAGAAGCATGGAGCTATTTAAGCAATGTGGTTATACCTGTGCTAAGGTCCAGATCACATTATATGCTACATAGTAAAAAGATGAACTTAATAAGATATCCCACTCCCTATTCAAAATTCATAATATATTCACAGATATTTACTCGCCCATTTATGTATCTACTGAGATTACAAATTAAGAAACCAATTCAAAAATAAAAATAAAAAGCAAGCCACCACTCACGCTCTCTTGTTCCTTCCCCATAGGGACACCGAACCGTTAAAGTGGAATCTGTCACTGCCTTTGAAAGCTATCGCCTTATTATTTGTTCCCTTCTGCTCACCGATGTTTCCATTGAAGCACAGTAACAGAAAGAGCTTGGACACGAATAACATACACCACGCATGACACTCGGGAACGTTGGTATTGGGAATAGACAAAAAGGATCCTCACGCATTAGACTGGAAATGTACAGTAGAAGCTTCTTTCATACTCAACCAGATGCTTCAGTAGTACAAAACCTTAAAAACTTAGGTATTTCCTTTTCTATGCTAATTCGTTTGCATAGTTGGGTTCATCCACTTTAGTAGATTTATAAAAACAGAAGATGAAAAGATGAAATCTATTATTTATAACTGGGTTGTGTAGAGTGGGACTAAACTAGAATGCATGAAACACAAGATACAATTTTGTCTGTGCTCAAAACAATTCATGCAACATAATATCACTGTATTTCTCCATGGTGGGTTTGGATGTTTTCAGAAACACTTCAAAACATTTTTAAGTTTTCATTAAACATGAATGGAAGTAGAAAAAATATGTCAAAAGATGGAAACAATCTCAGTTAAACATGAATGAAAGTAGAAAAAGGATGTCAAAAGATGGAAACAATCTCTCACAAAACATATCAATTCTCCTCTGATACTGATTACATCTAATGGACCTAGAATGGCATTGTTCAATATATTGGATTGGAAAGGCACTACAGATACATAATAAAATCTCCAGTAATATAAAACAATACTAAACTGTATGTAGCATCGTTTATTGTTTCAGAAAATACTAATACTTTCTTTGCTTCAAAATGCAAGAAATTTTCAGCAAACGTGCCTGTAAAATCTAAGCTTCCCAAGCAACGATGCTCTACAGGTGTAAGGAACTTCAAACCCTTTCAGTTTGTGCAATTTGTATTGAAGATGTCTCTACTTTACTCAGCTCTGCTCATTTATAGACTCGTCAAACTCCTTTAGGGCCTGTCTATATTCAGAATATAGATTTTCTTTTTCTTGAATCCTCTATCTCTGCTATTTTTCCCGATAGCCAATATTTTCTCCTTCCAAAGGCTAAGGAGATCGATTGAATGATGGGTCGTTACAATAACTACCTCCAATTTCTTGAACTCCCCTTCAAAAGTCAAGCTTGATAATAAAAATATTAAGATGATAATAAGATAGTAAATCTTATTTTTTTCTCCACCAGATCACGTCCACTCCTCCAGCTCGACCACACCCTTCTCCTACTTTGCCTCCATACCCAGGATTTAGGGCCCTCAACTCAGCAAAACACGTTCAACCAAGATGATCGAGACTTTTATGATGATAATTTATGCTTAAAATATTAACTTTCTCGGCACCAGACTTTATATGAGGTTCAAATTAATTTTTTAGAATTTAACTATGGAAGAATTATAATTGCCACCACTCATGACAGCCAACAAAAATGTCAATTTAAATGCAGTTTCAAAAACTTAACGAAGAATATTCCTTGAATGCTTTCACTGTATAACACCTCTTGGCATAAAAAAAGAGTTAAATTTTTAATAAATAATAATTTCTATATTCTTAATACATAAAAATGTGCTAATATAATAATTAGGTTTTTCAATTTTACCAAGTAAAGGTATATATTTTTCATTTCTATAAGATGCAGTTTGACTGAATGACTTTCCAATTTTACAAAGTAAGACTTTTTATCTCTTTTTTCATTATTTTAGGTTAGTGGTATATAGTGGTAATTATTTTTATTCTTTTAATTATATTTTGATATTTTTAAATTAATTAGAATTTGAGCTATTATGCTATATTATAATATTTCTTTATTTTATTAAGAATTTTAATAGTCACTATTTAATAAGTGAAAAAAATGTGTTGCTATAAGTACGATGTTTTCCAATTTTTTAAGTGTGAATAATTCATGTGATCTTTACCTTTCTTTTAATATAAACAAACTCATCATTATAATAATTAGGTTTTCCAATTTTACAAAATAAGACTTTTTATTTATTTATTTATTTATTTTTTGCATAGCATTTGACTACTGATATAATTTAATTTTAAATGGTTTTGTTTAGAAAAAGCATAGACACCTCAACCCACAAAACAACTAAACAACTAAAAGGAGAAACACAAGCATAAACAAAGAGAGTGAAAGACACATGGGCAACAACCTAGCACAAACAAAGCACAGAAGAAAAATACAAACCACAAAAAAAATTGTTAGCCTTACCATCCAACCTATAATTTATAAATTTCTTGCCCCCAAAAAATTGTTGCTATAGATAGTATATATTTTTATTTATTAAATATTTTTATCTCTTAGTTTTCGTTTTCCCTACATACTATTTGACTAGCAATATAAATGCTTTAACTTAGTGTACACATCATTTTATTGAAATATATTTTATTAAAATTTTATGTCGGTTTCATTCTTAGTTTTGATATTTCCAAAAGAATAATTGTTTAAGACATCCACTATAATAATTAAGATTAAAAATTCTCAACTCCTTTAATTTTTTTATTATCTTATATTTTAATTATTAATATAAATAATTTTAATTTTAATAATTTTCTTCTTGAGTCAATCTTTTATTATGATTTTTTAATTTATTCAATCTTTAATACTTACCTTTTTTGATTAATCAAAATTAAAAAAATATTATCTCTCCTATGTATCAATGAATTATGGTTAATGTAAGCATGCAAGATCAAAATAATAAAAATAGGGAAAATAGAAATCTAAGTCTAAACTCTAAAAACAAATTACCACATTTTAATTAGATTTTTATATTTTAAAATAAATTAAAATTTATGTTATATATTTTAATATTTATGTTTTTATTTGAAATTTAAATAGTCACTTCATTTAATAACATTTTGTTTCCACAGTCCATGATGCTAGTATGCAAGATTTTTGGAATAAACTGTGTGTGATTTTTATATCATCAACGTTTCGGATCATACTCTACTGCTGATCATCCTGATGATGGATCATGGAGTATGATCCGAAACGTTGATATATAAAAATCACACAGTTTATTCCAAAAATCTTGCATACTAGTCACTTCATGAAAAAATAGTGTTATAAGTAGCATATTGTTTTATTTTTTATAATTTTGAATAACATATTTTCTCTTAATTTTTGTCTCCTATGTTACCAATATAAATCATTTAACTTAGCTTGTCTATTTTTATATTTTCCATTCTATTAAATTCAAATATATAAAATAATCTAATAACAAATTCAAATAAATAATATATTTTTAATATATTATATTATTAATTTAACAACATATTATAATATATACACTATATAATACATATGTAACATATATAATATATAATATATAATTTAACATCATTATAATATTATAATATATATACAATATATATGTAACATATATACCATCTAAAATATAATTTAATATATTACAACTAAAGTTATAACAACAAATACAATCCTTAATCATTTGTTCTTCTTACACAAGAGCCCCACCTCATCAATAATTTCGTTTGTAACTTCTTAAAACATAACTATTTAATAACTTTTGGCAGGAACTTTGCTGCCCTGCAGCTCTTATTTTATTTGTCGTCCGCCTAGTAATGCCTACTCCTTTTAATGAATGTTTTATTTTGCAAGGGTTGATTTAGTGCTGTCATTGATCTATTTCTTGTAGATATCAACGGTGCCCACCATCCTGTGATCAGGAATTCAAGGATCGCGAAATCACAGGTGGGCGACATGTGTCCTATCCAGGGGAGCTCAAGGGTTGATTTAGTGCTACCGTTGATCTATTTCCTGTAGATATCAACGGTGCCCACCATCCCGTGATCGGGAATTCAAGGATCGCAAAATCACGGTTGGGTGCCACGTGTCCTATCCGGGGGATCAAATTTGAGCTATCACTGACCAACTACCATTTGATCTGAGCCATTCCCCGCCATCTCGCGATGGTGCTTGGGCTGATTGAGAAATCATAGGCGGACGCCATGTGTCTCATCCAATAAAGCCTAAAGAGTAAAGGAAACACTAGCTGGCTTTCAATGTATTAAGGGGTGGATTACTAAAGTGTTCTCCAGACGCACATGTTCTAAATCCACAGATATGTTATAATCTCGCTGGAAAAGCTACTCGAAGGTTAACGACATGGCTGGCGACTGTGTTAAAGGAGTGAGATCAATGGCGCCTGCTATCCCGCGATCAGCGATTATAGGGATCGCGATATCACGAGCGGGTGCCACATGCCCTTTATAAAGGATAAAATCTGCGTGACCATTGATGAGCTATCTCTTCAAGATTGACGATGCCCGCCATCCCGTGATTAGGAATTTTGGGATCATGATGTCGTAGGTGCCTGCCACGTGTCTCATGCAATGAAGCCAAAGGAGTGAAGAAAGTGTTCGCCAGTTTTAAATGTATTACGGAGTGGATTACTAATGCACTTGTAAGATGCACATGTTTTATTTCAATGCAGATGTTATGATTTTAAGGGAAAAGCTGCTCGACAGTTAAAGGAGAGTACGACGACCATTTTTGAAGGAGCAGACTTTATGGTAAAAAGATCGACGGTGCCCGCCATCCCGCGATGATAAATCAAAGGATTGTGATATCGCGGGCAACCGCCACATGGCATTCTTGTGCAGCGTATGACATAGTGGGCCCCTTTATTGCTATGTTGGTGATTATGTTAGCCTGTTTTGAAGATGGCAGTCGATGATTTGATCAAATTGGAGGATCAATGGTTTAAATTTAAATATATATAAAATTATGGTTGGAGCCATTCGTGCGGCCCACGAGTGAGCTTTAATGGCAGATGAGACATCCACTAGCAGAATTTGATCGACATAAAATCAATTTACTCGTCTCATTTGTATCACAAAACATCCAAGTATTTCGTGAAAACAGTTTCAAAGCCAAAGGTGAAATTGCGAGCAGCTGCTGCCAAAAATTGGAGTTTGTGCGAAAAAATTTGTGAGTTAATTTTCTTTGTTTCCCAGTCATTCTGCACCTATATTTGGGAAAGTGGGGGGGTCTGCTATGCTTGTCACTGAGTTCATTAAAATCTTTTGTTAGGGCTATTGTTTAATCATAAATTGTGAAGAATTGTGGTATTTTTACTTTGTAATTTCTTATCTCTGCTTAGTCATAGCCACTTCAAGTGTAACATTGTAGTGAGGCCCTAGTTTGTCTAAAATGGTGCCAACCAAGCAGCACTCTGGCCACATTAAGTATTTGAAAAGAAACTTGTATGATGATTTCCTAAATCAATTTCCATTATCAACAAATGACAGAAGGAAATGTTTGGTGTTGATGCGAGGCAAAATCCTAGGGGAGGGGTTGGTGTGTAATAATTCCAACATTGTTGATACTAGGGTTCCACTCACAGGCTTACAAATGTTCAGATTATGGTATGGACAGAGGAATTTGCCTCATCCTTTTTCAAATGGATGGAGGTATGACATGGGAAAGCTAGTTGTTCCAAATGTGTTCCCTGATGTGGACTTACTTAGAGTAGTGGCCATAAGATATGAGCCTATCACACGGGTAATCAGAGATAATGATGGAGAGGTTCTATTAGAAATTAACAGAGATGTTATCCAACAAACTTTTGATTTGAGTGAGCCAAGTGATGACTTGGTTCCTATTAATCTTGAAGAAATGAAGGAGTATGCAAAATTGAAATCTCTTGTTAGGGTTAAGCTGCTTCCACCTCATCTGGTTAAGGCAGGGGATTCACAATTTCACATCAACCCTAGTGACTAGGAACCCTTCAGATTGAATTGTTTTGGAAAGTCTTTCCTAACTACTTTCTATTCACTATATCAGATTTTGGGTTTTAGCCCTGGTGCAGTAATGTCGATTGCATACATGTTCATGGGGGTGCAAATACAACTCCCTAACTTCTCTGTAACATATGACTTCGCTTCTTTTTTGGTGGAGAGGATAGATGAAGGACTGTCGAAGCTGCAGAATGGTGATACTGGAACTCAATTCTTTTGGTATTCCATGTTGATGCATATGTTCTTGTTTAGGAATGCTGATTTATTTGTTGAGAATATGAACTTAAGATAATTAGTTAATGGAGAAAGATTTCCAATACAGATATGGGCTACAGATTTGTCCTATAATAAGGAAAGCACCAGTTATGTGCAATTTGATAATTGTTTGCTGCAAGATTAAGGGCTAGATTGATGGTAAATGTACCTAGGATCCCTCAGGAACTGCATGATTTCCTTCGGCCGAAGGAGAGGAAACCAGAATTGAGGGTTCTACATAACTGGGGTGACATTATCCCATATCTAGTCAGCACTGTCCTGAGAATATATGGATTTCAAGGAACCCCTCACATACTGCCATACAATGTGCCACCAAGACTAGGGTTTGCAAAATTTATGTGGTAGATAGGGTGTATTCATGAAGATAACCTAACTTGAAAGGGGAAGGGAACATTATTCCCTGATTATACAGTAGTGTCTGACTTTACATTTTCAAAAGGAGACTGGACACATTTTGACAAATTCTTTGTTGATTACCATATGAGATTTGGTCCAAGGTGACAACATGATCCTGAAGGTTTCTTTGTTCTTTTCAGACAAAGAATAAAAGGTGGCAAATTTGCACATGAGTTCAATTTCCCTGAGGACCTGATCAGGAATGAATTTGATTTAAATAGATAGGAATTGAACAAGGAAAAATGGATAGCTTATAGTAAGCTACTGGATATTGTGTATGAAATGGATCCGACGTATGATCCATTGATGGAATTCACTCCATACTAAAAGAGAATTGAATTTTTAATGAAGAATTTCAAGGAGATAATGGACACCTTGACAACCAAAGATAAATTTAAGGCTAAGTCTGGATATGCAAGGACAAAGTGATATGCCAATTGAAACAAGGCCAGTATGCCAACCTACAGAAAGGTGACCCATCTATAGGAGGAAAAGGGATACTGGCAGTGATGAGGAAGAAGTAGATAGAAAAGGGAAGAAAATAATGAAGGCACCTTCACAACTAGGCCCAAAATTCAAAGTACCTGGGGCTGTCAAAATCATTAAATTAAAATCTTCACCACAATGCAGTCCCCCATCACCACCACCTGAGGCAAGCCCTAAGAGGCAAAGAACTGATCACGTACCTGAGGATCTCATAGATGAAATTATTGTTATTGATCAAGACATGCAGGTTGGTATGCCGTCCCCTCCTAGGTCAGCTGAATTGGTTCTATCCGATTTGGATATGAAGGGTAAGAGTGTGCAGGATGCAAGAATGGAGGCTTGCAAGGAGTTCTTAGATGACAATGCATTTGTAAAGACTCCTGTATTCTTGCAATTGGCATGGAGGATAAAATTTGAGGAATATCAAAATAAATGTAAGGAGAGAAGAGAACTAAGGCCTGACAGGTCAGATCAGGAGAATGATGAAGAAGTGAAAGTTGAACTAATGGAAGAGTTCAAAAACATCACTCCTGAAGAAGGAAGACAACTATTGAATCAGGCTGGTGTTTTGATTTTTCCTGAATGGGACATCACAGATGCAGTGGCTTTCAGTGCCATTATGAAGTCCAAGAATCTTTTTTAGGATTCTAAAGAAGAAGTTAAGGTAGCATTAAAAAACTTTGCCTTCAGTGAAGAATATGAGACCTTGGCAATTTGGGCATTGGCTCCACAAGGAAGAAAGCCAGACATTGTTGATATTAATCTAAATTTAAAAGGAGGATTAATAGTAAAGAGGGCTTCAAAGACTACAACAACCGAAGCCACTAGTTTAACTGTAAATGTGGCCAAGTTGGCCCAAAAGATTGCTGAAAGGGAGGAGGCTGAAAGAAAGAGCCTAATGGAGAAGTATAACATTTTAGTTGAATAATATAGTAAAATGCAACAGAGGAATGTTGAGCTGCAAACTGAAGTAGAAAGGTTCAAGTATAGACATACTGGGGAAACATCCAATGCTCCATGAACTAGCACATCACCTCCCACAGTAGGGTCAATGCCTCCTGCTTCTCCAAATGTTTCCACACCAGGGTCTCCCATTCAAAATCCTGCTCTTACCCCTCCTCTAGAACAAGTCGATGAACAAACAGAGTGCTCTGTTGATCCAACAAAGAGGCAGCTCATGCAGGAAATTGATCAATTACAATAATCACTAAGGGTAAAAGAGGAGGGTTTTCTTTCAAAAGCAAAAGAAATTGTTACTCTTGTTTTGGAGCATTTAAATGAAAAGGTGGATAATAAACTGCCCTCTATACATTCTTTGTATTCTTTGCTATCTTAAGCAATAAATAATATTGATAGGGATAAGAAGATAGTGATTCCAATAATTCAAAATTGGATCCCTAGGGCAAATAATCTAGATGTTATGACTAAAGCCTCAAGGTTTGATGCAAATAACAGGCCCCAATCATTGAAGCCTACTTATATATTAGTTAAATCATTGCAAAGTTTTTAGACCTTACTAGATGATCTAAGTAGGAAGATTAGGGAGTTGGTAAAGAACTTCAATGATTGAGGTAACACACTGTTACCTGATATAACTGATGAGCAGGGGGAAATCAGAACACTCCAACAATGGCAGGATCAAGCAAGTAGAGTCATCAATAATCAAATTAAAAAATTTGTGATGACGAGCTCGAGATTATAATTGTTATTAATTATGGATAAGATTAATTGCCGACTCATTTGGAATCTTTTGAAAGAGATGCTAATTAGGTATGATAAAGTATTTGCCTTATAGTACAAAGGTAAAAGGGTGATTGATTTGTTGGTCAAGTGATGAAGAATACAAAAGTGGGTGGCTAAGTATTTGAATGATGATGAGTAAAAAAGAGTGGGCCTAGATGGGTGTAAATCGAATCTGCGATTACAATGTTTCAGTTTGTATGGATGACTTTTCTTGGTGTGGGTTTTCGCATGGTTTTATTGCATCAACCTTCCTTTGCTAACATGATGAACAAGAATATGCTTTAGGATGATTGCTATTGTAACAATTTTTGAACAAGAATATTTTTCAAGGTGGTGGCTATTGTAACAAATTTTGGAATATCATAAGGTGCTCCAATTGACTGGTGACAAGTGTACTTTTGGCCCGATTAGCATTTCTCCTTCATTTTTTCTATAAGAAGGATTTCAAGGCCGGAAGTATGGGTTAATAATTTATATAACTTTTGTCGAGTCTAGGTGAAGTTGCAGAGCGAATTGTAAAGTCTGATGGTTTTAGAGAAATGCAATTTAGGTTCTGAGTCATTATGTAAAAGGTTTTGAGTTCATAGATATTCAATATTGTATAACAGTACTAGCATTTGAGTTGAAATGAAAATTCAAGCTCATGTCTCTCCATTGTACATGCATATCTGAACTTTGAATGAAATAACTAAAGGTTGTTTTATCCATCTCACTATTGTGGTGTGTATAATTCTATTTTAGCTTTAATTCAAGGAATTAATCAAAATGCTTGAATGCGATTATAGG
Source organism: Sequoia sempervirens (assembly GCA_007258455.2). Lineage (NCBI taxonomy): Eukaryota > Viridiplantae > Streptophyta > Pinopsida > Cupressales > Cupressaceae > Sequoia > Sequoia sempervirens. The sequence continues at coordinate 29,101 of VDFB02121396.1, forward strand.
CGGATATGTGTTGTATAAGGATTTGATAAGTAGTCTTGAGTTAGAATGCACACTGATGAAATTGTAATGCAATATTGTCAGGGATCTTATATGTGATGTATTAAATCTATTATAAACCTGTAGATGCTTATGAATTTGACTCCTGCAATAGATATATGGCACTGATCTAAGTTGTAATTATTAGTAGTTAGGGTATTTGTTGTCTTTACAGAGCTTGCTACAAATTGCAAATCATTGACTATCTTATACAATGGATTGTGTTTAGTTATCTCATGCTCCAAATAGTTGATGTTAATACATGAGCGGTAATTCTAGTTGATATTATCTTATTGTGTTGAGCTATTAAGTTAGATCATCTGCTACTGTTAATGTTGTTTATAATAATGGTGCAGAGGTTGTAAACACATTAAGGGATCACCCTCTCGGGTCTTGTAGAGCCCGAAGTGTATGAGGCTTTTAAAGTCCTCGTCAGTTGGTCTAGGTCCTTTGAGCTGCCTTCAATTGGAATTAGCAATTCCATAGGTATATTAGAAGACCAACGTTTGTTGTAAAAGAACCAACATACCGTCAACCTTTGAACAACCACCTCTACTGAATTTTTAATCTTTTATGATCACATGAAACATAAAACACACTAATTTCAAGGTTGTTAACATCACTATTGAAATATTTTAATTTTTTGACCTTTCAAACATTAAAAAGTACATCATTAAATTAATCATGTAATGGCATAAAAATTAAAAACATCATGAATTAATTATGTAACCACAAAATTCAAATATAATTCTATCAAGAAATTAATATCAAATAGATAATATAATGAAGTAACTTATACATTTCAATTTCATTGATCTTCTTCTTCATCCAACTCTTTGTCTATATCATCCGATCCAAATTTGACAATGTAAGGATTGGTCATATCATCATCATCGTCATCAATATCAATTTCGATAATGTCATCGTCCACACAGATGTCATCTTCATGAACATTAACTCCTACATCATCATCATCTAGTTCCTCCTCTTTGACATCTTCATTAAGGACATCATCAACTAACCATTGATCTTGATCATCATCTACATCATCTTCTAGTTCTTTGGTATCTTCTTCTTCCACCGCATTATACTTTACGGCCTTCCTCTTGGATCATGTCTAACAACAAATGATAACCCGGTTTTACCTAGAACCTGCGAGTAAATACCTACTCATTGGCTTGGAAAGAGCGTAGAATATTTCCAACTCACTCAATCAACCTTGTATTAACCATGGTAAATCCATTATCATGTTCAATAACAGTTCTCTCAGGATCATTTTCATTCAATCGTAGCCTGTACTATAGGACAACGAATAAAATTAATCTAAAGGACTTAAGTCACACTCAAGTATATCATCCAAAATCATAGTATCGTTTTACGAGACTTACGGATGTATGTAAGCTTCTAGATGGTAGTCACACGAAAGACTGGGTTATACTAGAATCACAAGTTTTCTTCATGTCATCCAATATTTTGATTCCAAATTTATGACCATTGCACCACATAGCCTTGTGGTGTTTCACCTGCAATATGTTAAACATGTAAAAAGTATTGCAATATCATCGGTTGATAAACATATTTATTCTTGGTTGAATGTATGCAAATAAAATAATCTCAACATATATATACATCAATATAATTGAAAATAATTAAATAATATGGGTGATTAATATTTATACGTACTGTTTATCTCTTAAGCCATATATAAATCAATTTCCCTTTGTGTAACATTGGAATCTCCATTACGATGAGCTTCTTTAACCAATGAAGCCACACCTTCCCATGTTAATGTGCGACTAGATTGTTGACATCGTTCAATCCATACCATCATCCAATCAAGATTGTTCACGACGTACAAATGTAGTGCATCCCACTCTTGACCAACTATACCAAAATAAATTGAAATTCACAATCGACGTATAATTAGTTAAATACCACAATACACAACCTTAATTTATAATTGATGTATATTGAAGATTAAAAATTAAAGAAGTACAATATACATAAAAACCATATGTAAAATGCATTCCAATTAATCTCCATGATCATCTTATAATTACCTCTCACTTTCCTCAATCTACCTTTCCCTAACAGGTACTCCCCTTCGAATTTGTTAATGGAGTTGGGATCCCAAATACGTCGAAATGGATCTTTCTTGCAAACTTGGGAAGATATTCACTGTAATAATGTACACCATGATGCGGTATACCATATATCCACTCCACCATAGAACCACGAGGATATTATCTTTCTTCAACAAAGCCTTCAAATTTTTCAAGTGTCTCAACCATCCACGGTATTGCTTGTGTGTATAGGTCACGAATTCAATCTCCTCAACTTGGTGTGTGGTAGTGTTCTTGTGCATTGAAAAATGTTGAAGGTGAACACCCCATTTCACACATTAGACAAGATTTTCTCTTCCAATAATTTATATCTTCTTTATGGATTTCTTTAGATGATAGCCATCTACAAGTGATTCAAAACTCAAATATATTAATGATATTTAACAAAACATACGTATATTACATAACAAGTAAAACAAATGGCAATTATAAGATGTATACAGCGTATTGAACAAATCTCGCTACTTACCTCATGTATTTTCCAAGATCATATATAACTTGCTTCACATTGTTGTCAAAGTCGTCTGGGAGAGATAGAAGTAGAACGTACTGTAACAATTATAAAATGATGTTTTCATTATTTTTCCAAAAGTAGTAAACACAATACACTAAAAGTACATGCATTATACAAGTGTATATAATATACCAGAATAATTACCTTAATGAAGGTATGCCAATCATGCGTTTTCATCCCTGACCCAAATTCACCTTTCTTTGCTATTATATTGTTTATGTTCGCAACAAATCCTGTGGGAAATCAAATTTTTTGTATGACTTCTTTTATATCATTGCTTTGCTACTCTGTTAATAACCAAGGAAGGACACTTATATTAATTTGGCCTCCATCACTATTCAATTCAATGACATTTTTCATTGCATGATTGGCTTCTTGAATGTCACTACAAATTTTTACAATTTTTCTTTGTCATGCCTTCCATCAATATTTTCCATAATTTACATTATATTCTTTACATTATGCGTGTATAAAAAATACTGTTGTAGGCGCTCATAGTAGGGCAACCTGGGTGTAAATTTTAAGTCCACGTGGAAGGCGGCCGTATTATATTGGCCTTCCTTGGAAGCATATAAGTTAAACAATTAACAGTGACAATCATTGTCAATTACATGAATAAACACAACACAATAAAATAAATTCAAAACGTATCATATATGATAGATAAACAATTTGATCTAATGCTTATAACCTTGACGATTGATTCTATTATATTCCAACTTCCATAGGTGGTGACATTCTTCGTGGTTTTGATGTAGTCTCTTCTTTCCCATTTAAAAGATGTTTTTCAGTAGTTCGATACTTATGATTTCTATGGAGGAAGTGCCTATACTCATCAAACACCTTCTTTCCTAAACTTGTTGAATGATGAGATTTCATCTCTGGAGCACAAATTGGACATGGAAATTTTCCCTTTATGTGAAGACCTGCAAGATCATATATAATTGGATTAAATATGTCAATTTTTATAATTATATATAATGAATAGATTATTTTAAAAATATTCATGATATCTACTTCATCAAATTAAATATTGTTAAAGTGCAGTCAAACGTTATAACATACCACAAAAATGTGTTAGCCCTGGGGCATCATGAATTATCCATACAAGCATTGCATGGAATTGAAATTGTCTTTGTCCTACTGGTCTAGAGACGTCATACATAGTGACTCCATTCCATAACTTTAGTAACTCGTCGATAAGAGGCTCGATATATACATTCATATCTTTCACCTGGTACTTACCTAGTTGAATGAACATAAATATTACATAATTATTATAACCATTTTACTGCAATATACATAAATTAATGTACATGACTATTGAATGAAAAAAATATGTCATTATGCAACAAATAACACAAATGAGATGCTACTACGTTAAAGAAAATTGATGTAAACAAATACCTGGAACAATCATTGACAACATTATGTGCTCCCTCTTTATTGACATCCATGGAGGAATGTTATTGTTGATAACAAAAATAGGCCACACTGAGTAAATAGATCTCAGCTCTCCAAATGGATTGACACCGTCCTCTCCCAATGAAATCCTGAGATTATGAGGTTCTTCTTTAAAGTGTGGCCATTTTTCTTCCATGTCCCTAAATGCAGAACCATCTGCAGGCATTCAAAGAATGTCATCTTCACTTCTATTTCATGCATGGTAATCCATCAATTTCACTAAGCTTTCGCACCTAAATAATCATTACATATGTGGAATAATGGGAATATAACAAAGAACCTTGCGAGGCACCTTTTTTGTTACTTGATCTATTCGATATCTACTGATATGACATTCCGGGCATTCTGTTGCAAATTCCTGTTGTTTATGATATATAATATGATCATTGGGACATGTATCTATTGTTTGATACTCCATTCCGATATCTTTCATAATGGCACATAAATCTTGGTATGACTGAGGTAAAATATTTGATGGTGGTAACAAAAATTCACCAATCAATCTACAACAAAAAATAATTTGTTCATATAAAGAATATTAATGGTACATATTTCATCCTTTATTTACTAGTGATGAACTAATGACAATTAAAATAGATGAAAAAAGATGACATTTATGACATACCTTAACATCCATGAGATTGCTATGTTTTGATAAAGCATTCATAACCTTAAAGTTCAATAGCAACAATATAGCGAGAGAAGAGTTCCCCGAGCCTTCATAAAGGGGCTCGTATGCCTTGTCAATCTGGTAAATCATAGACATCGTAAGAAAGTCATGTGATCATCATGATTAGCTGCGCCACTAAATGTGGCATGTGAATCAATGTATTTGTACCATCATCTTCAGCAGCTGTTTTTCCTAGCGCTTGATCATCTTCTTCCTTAGGATCATTAACTTCATCTTTTACAGTATTCCGACTCCATATTCATCGCTTTGCAAAACCACATTCTACGGGCTATGATAATCTGTCATACCCTGAAGCCTTCCTTTATAATAATGAGAGACACAAATAAACCATGATCATGATCAGTGATTATATATATATATAAAATTAAAACAATATAAACATTTACAAATTCAATCAATATAAACACATATAATGAACAACTTACCAATGGACGATAATCATGCCCGCCTTCAATGTGACCATGTTGCCTACAATGTTTCTTAGCTATTGTGATTAAAAGTCATCTAGTCTTTAAGCCCTTGCAATTATTGCAAGGACAATAACATTTCCCATCACCCTTTCTTTTCAATCTAGCCCACAATCTATCAAGTGTCTCTTCATTTTGTTCTGGACTAATATTATCTGACATGATTTTTCTTTACCAAGCTTGACTATTTAGATCTCCAAAAAATATCAAACTCACTCCAATAATTTTTATTCATGAATGGAATAGCATGGTCTAATAATTCTGATATTTTACCAAAAAATTGGCATACAACCACCTGCCAAAAGAAGATAGTTTGATTAATATTTAAAAACACTTTACAATACTAATTCCAAAACTTATTAAATTCTGATTTTACTATGATTTCCAACCGTTAAGACTCCTAAAATCGGAATATTGAACTTGATCACAAAATTCCTACAACAATGGAGGTAGCGAGCTAGTAAGAGCAAGTGACCCATTCCTAAGGAGCAACAAGTCAGAATCATCATTGCTAATGTCAATACAGATTTATCCTTTTAGTTAAAGATGCAATGTGTCACTTCTTATGACGAGCTTATCCCTAGGGCCCTCAACATTAAGAGAGCCCTAATAAAAAACAACAGAAGCATTGGTAAGAGCATGATTAGGGTACAAACCCTAGGCCTCCGTAGAAACATAAACAATAACTATAGCGGATTAGTGAGGTTGCAATACCAGAAAGATTGAGACAATGTAGGTAATAACAAAATCTTGCAATCTAAAGATTTTAGCCAATAACAAGCACACTATGTAGCTTACTGACATTTGTAAATGCAATCTATGGTAAGAAGAATGACAGTCACTTGAGATGTGACAGTCAAAAACAGGCTAAGTAGTGACAAGATAATAAAGCTCAAACCTTGCATAGTAAAGTGGAGATTTTAACAGTGAGTTTCCTTACCCCCTTGCTGACCTTAAGGGTTTTTCAAATGCTTTGGTAGTGTTAGACAAGGCAAATGCAATTAGGGAATGACTGTCCAAATGAAGTAACAGTGGTAATCATAGGTTCAATGTTTCTTCTTAGCCATTAATGTATAATGGAGGTAGTGGATTACATGTTTGAGCAATGTTTTGAGACTCACCAAAGATGGGAGAATAGTGAATAATACCTTGTGGACTGTGAAGTAGTGTCAATAAGGTTGAAGGATCTTAAGAACTACAATACCATGAAACAATGAGTCCCCTGTAGTAAGTAGGCAGTCTATAGGGCATAGTTTAATTTTATAGAAGGATGCTCATGAAAGGAATCTTCAAGTGATAGTGAGTGAGCTGTTTAAGATTGCAGCTGAGGGTGCAATACCCAGTCTTAAAGGAAGTTAGCAAAGCAGTAAATGTGCAAGAAAATGGAATCGTACACAACAAACAATTCACAATGTTATCTTCCATAATGCCTTGAGTTTGAAGACAAAAATTTCATTGTATCTTCATGATGAAAGTGGTGTGCTTAATGGTCAATCACTGGCAACCATGATTTTAAAACATGCTATTGTGCTTATGGAGGCAACATTTTCAGCAAGGCAGTGAGTGGTGGTTTGGAACAATGGCAGGTATGAAGGACTTGCTTTATATGCATACTATGCAGTCTAGCTTAAGACAATGTTCTTAGAAGAGATTGAAGGTGGATTATGGAACTCAAGGGTTACCATGAAAAGGATTAAAGAAAAGGCTGAGATCTATTTAAAAACCATGGTCATGAAGATATTAAAGATGTCACATGAAAAAACCTATTAGCTGGAGTCATGAATACAATGCCAAAGAGGATAGTGTGTTGGGGCAGATTTAGGAGATCTCCACATTATCTAATTACAAGGAAATACATCATTTATTTATTTTTTTAATTAAAAGAAATCATTCTAAACCCTATCTAGAATACATTGATACTTCAAAAGCCTCTAAAGGAATTTTAGATTATGCAAATATATGTCAAGTAACATTCATAAGGTTTAGAAAATCTTGATCACTCTCTAGAATAGCCCATTAAACATGGGTTGTGCTTGAATGCACTACATAATTGATATAACACAACCACTCTACATATCAACCAGAGTTATAGGCTCTTTATTGCAGCAAGAGGTAATCACTCTTCGATCATGCTATAATTACATCCTATCCTATTAAACTTGAGACAACCTGAATGCACCCAATGATGATTATTGACACCTACATTATACAACCTAAATTAACTACATTATATGAGTGCCTCCATTTCTATCACAACATAGCCACATTAAACTTGGGTCACACATGAATGCATCTGTATTTGTTATAGCACAACTGTGCCACATGACTGAGTTATGGATCACATAATTACAGTCACAAGAATTTGTTCCTCCGTTGTGATCTTATGGTGATTCCACACAACAAAATCTGGACATGAAATTCTCAAAACCCTTAACCTCTAAAAATGAAATCTGATGAGATGTTGCTTTAAATTATGATTTTCAAACTTGGAACTACAAATCTGACTTCACAACTGAATTCTGCAAAAAGACAATGACTACCCTCAACCCGGTGATATCTTCTTGATTTTTTTCTGATTTTTCCCAAGAAAATTGTCCTTAGTTCTCCACAAACTGTCTCAAGTAGAGCAAAACACTGTCGCAATAAATCAGACGCGAACTCACTTTTCTTTATGTCGGCCACAATTTAATTTTTTTTAATTTTTCATGTTTGTCGAATATTCGACGAACCCCAGGTTCGTCAAAATTTTGACGAACGTCGGGGATAAACTTTCAAAAAAACCAGAAATTACACATCAAATTTTACAAGCACTTGATGAACATCGAATTTTATATATTTTGTTGGATAGTTTCGTTATATTTTGTAGTCAAATGTATTAGTGTAAAATGTATATCCAAGATCTCATATATTGAGGAGATATAGTAGTGGACACTAATCATGAGACATCACCCAATGCTTAGCTTTAAATATATCAAAACGCTTTCCCTAAGCACAACTAGGGTTCTAGTACATCCAATGCTAATCTTGGGTCAAGCAACAATAATAACCAAAATAACAACATGAATAATATCATGTATAAGAATGTAACCTACAACTATTATGGCATAGTTATGTGCATTCTCCAGGTAGAGCCTCATGTATCCATGATTCGTGTTAAAGGAAAAGACTCACAATGTGTTGTTACAACTCGTTGCACCCACATATTTGTTCCTAGTCCTTCCACGTCATCCCAACCAGCTCTTGTGAGCTCCCAATATAATATTCTTGATCATCTGGGAAAGACTCCCACTCAAATATCCTTCTTGGATTTGCTTAAGTCTTCTCCTGTCCATTAAGAAATCCTCACCAAAGATTTACAGGATACCCACATTCCTAATGATATAGATCCTACTATATTTCAAGCCTTAGTAGGACATTTGTCATCCACATATCAACTAGGATTCAGTCAAAATGATATGCCATTCATCGATTCAAACCATAATCATCCCCTTCACATCGAGGTCCTCATAGCCCAGCATAAAGTGAAAAGGGTCATGGTAGATAATGGCTCTAGCCTTAACCTCTGTACGCTAAATTTCATAAAATAGGTAGGGTACACCCACGCTGACTTGAGTAATCAGACTATCACCATTAAACCTTATGATAATGCAGAAAGAAACTTTGAAGGAATCATTTGTCTTTCTATTCAAGCTGGCCTTGTAGTGTAGTACACCACGTGCCATGTCCTTGATCTATACTTCCCATACAATCTCCTCCTTGGCTGCCCATGGATCCATGCCATGCAGGTCATTCCATCCACTTACCATCAATTCCTAAAGGTTCCTTTCAATGGGATGGAAGTAACCATACATGCTAATCCACAACCTTTTGAGTACTGTCATGCTTTAGAAGCTTCCTTCCCCCACTCCCACTACTGTCCAGGAGTTGAAGTGGGGGCACCTCAGGCATCATCTTCCAATCCATCATCCACCACATCATCCATTCCATCAACTAAATTTGAATCCACAATCACCAAGGTCCAGATCATAGATAAATGTTGTGGTGAGTACAAGATGTGCACCACTCTAAATGTGGAAACCATGCCTCTATCTCCTCATACCTATGTCCAACCTTCTTAGTTTTCACCAAAGGAAGAAGAGAAGACAATAACACTCAACTCTAAGGGCATGGGCTCTAACACCTTTTGATCCCTAGGAACACAACAAGATCAACCAGATGATGACATCAGTCAATGGATATACAGAGAAGAACTTGAACCTTCACCCCCTCTTATTGAGTACTTTCAAGAGACTTATCCTCATGCATCCAAGTTAGCTAAAAAATACAACTATCATGGGGGAGGCCTTGGTGTAGAAGAATAGGGAAGATTGCAGCCTATTGACATACCTATGCAACCTAGAAATTTGGGTTTAGGCTATGATAAAAATCAAAAGGGTCCCGCGCCATCAACTAGTACATCTAATAATGTCAATGCGGATAATGATTTCATTGAGGACATACTAGAGGAAGATACCGTCACACTCTCTTATGATGATGTAGATCTCCCAACCCTATTTGACTCAACATCCATCTTTACCATCAACCTTTCCCTTCGCCATCCTAACCTCATTGATTGGGACTTACGAAGTAGTGTACCTATCAATACCTTTCATTCAGTGGATACTTACGTGTATCTCATGGGATTGGGGGAAGATGAACACCGTAACCAAAAAATTAAAAAGAAGCAAAAAAAAAAAGGGTCATCTAGTGAAAACCTCTTTGAGGCACTTCCTGGCTCATCAAAAGTCAAAATAAAGGGTGTATCCAACAGTGAAAACCTTGATGAAGCGCTGGAGGATGGGGATGTTCATATTCCCCTTGTAGGAGCTCACTTGTCTGAATGGTCTTCTATCCTGATCAAAGAGACACAAGAAGTCAATTTGGAAATAGAAGAAGACCCTAAGATCATATACGTAGCCAAATCATTGTCAAAGGAAGATCATTCTATCACAGTCAACCTGTTAGAAGAGGGGATCATCAATTTTGCATGGACCTATTTAGACATGCTAGGATTAGATACCGCACTAGTTGTACACCATTTGGATGTTCATCTAGATGGTAAACCTGTTAGACAAAAGCTATGAAAAATCCATCCCCAAGTGGCTTTGCTCATCAAGAAAGAATTAGAGAAACTGTTAGAAGTTGGGTTCATAAGACCTATTGATTATTCTGACTGGATATCCAATATAGTGCCTATCGCCAAACCAAATGGGAAAATTAGAATCTATACAATTTTTTTAGGATCTTAACAAAGCTTTTCCTAAGGATGATTTCCCGCTTCCAAATATTGACATGTTAGTCGATCTCATAGCAGCGCATGAAATGCTATCCCTCATGGATGGATTTTCCAACTATAACCAAATCATAATTGAACCAGAAGATCAGCATAAAAATGTCTTCACTAACCCTTGGGGCACCTTTTGCTATAATGTCATTCCCTTTGGACTAAAAAATGGGGGGGCAACCTATCAACATGCTATGATAGTTATCTTCCATGACCTCATCCATATCATAATGGAAGATTATGTTGATGACTCATTGGGGAAGTCTAAAACTAGAGAAGATTATCCTATGATCTTGAAGAAAATCTTTGAGCGGTTAGAGCACTACAAGATATTTGTAAATCTAAAAACGTTTGTATTCAGAGTTACATTTGGAAAGTTGTTGGGCTTCATAGTCTCCAAAAGGGGTATTGAGGTAGATCCAACAATGGTCAAATCAATGATGGATATTCCCACACCGCGTAATCTAAAGCAATTAAGGAGACTGCAAGGAAAGTTATAGTCCATCAGACACTTCATAGCTTAGCTAGCTGACAAGTGTCAATCATTCACCCACCTACTGCATAAAGACATCGCTTTCAAGTGGGATTCAGAGTGTCAGGAAGGCTTTGACAAGACTAAGGAATACTTGGCTCATCTACCCATTTTAATTCCTCTTATTATGAGAAAACCACTCATTTTGTAAATCTCAACTACATCGGTTGCATTGGGGGATTTATTAGCACAACATGATGAGTCCTCTAAAGAGCCTGTAATCTATTACATTAGACGAACATTGATGGGCTATGAACTCAACTATTCCCCAATGGAAAAATCTTGCCTAGTAGTGGTCTTCAATTCACAAAAGCTCTGTCATTACATGCTTAGTCACCCCATCAAGCTAATATCAAAATTTTATCCACTTAAGTATCTATTCTCTAGAACTTCTTTAATTGGTCGTATGGCCAAGTGGGTCATGCTACTAAGTGAGTTCAACATAGAGTACATGGACCATAAGGAAATCAAGGGATAGATAATAGTAGATTAGTTGGTTGATGCTCCTTTGGTCGACTCATATCTGTTAGTAGTCAATTTTCCTGATGAAGAGGTCTTTACAATTACACAAAAAATACATGGAAACTCTACTTTGATGGGTCATATACGCATTATGGAGCTAGTGTGGTTGTCTTATTTGTCACCCCTCAAGGTGATTATATCCCAAAGTCATTCAAATTAACATTTCCATGCACAAACAATATTGTTGAGTATGAAGCTCTTATCAGTGGCCTTAGAATCGCCATCTAATGGAACATCACCCATCTACGAGTCTTTGGCGATTCCCAATTGCTTATCAAATAGGTCAATGATGAGTTTCAGACAAAGGATGACAAGTTGTTACCTTACAAATGTATGGTGGATGACTTCAAAAAGTATTTCAACTTCATCTAGTTTGAACAAATCCACAGAGTCTAGAACAAGGAAGTAGATGCTATGGCTACAATTAGTTCCCTTGTTGACATGCTGAAAGATCAAACAGACTATGAGTTCCTTGTTGAACAACTTCTAATCCCAACATACGATGTCCCTGATAATGAGATGGTGTGAAATATCATATCTCTTAACTCACCCTAGTACCATGACATTTACACCTATATCCATGATAACATCCTACCACCTGACCTCACTTGTAATCAAAATAAATTGTTTATCCAATGAACTTCCCTCTATACCATCATAGGAGATACACTTTATCGAAGATGGTATCATGACACTCTACTTAGGTGTCTGAATGAATCAGAAGCTTGCACTACATTAAATGAGGTACATAGTGGCATTTGTGGGTTCCATTCTAATGGCATGGCCTTAGCAAAAAGGATTCTTAGAGCTGATTATTATTGGCCTAATATGGAGAATGAATCTTGTGAGTTCATGAAGAAATGTCTACCTTGTTAGCAACATGTAGATTTGATCCATGCTCCTGCACAAGACTTGTATCCCATCATAGCACCATGGCCCTTTTCCTAATGGGGTTTTGATACGATCAACAAGATTTACCCTCCATCCTCTGATGACCATACATTCATCATCACAACCACTGAATACTTTACCAAAAGGGTGGAAGCAATTCTACTTTCCCAAATCATAGGCATTTAGATCTCCAAATTCATCCTTTTCCATATTCTCTATTGATATGGAATCCCTTCCACCATCATCACCGACAATGAAAATCCCTTCAAAAATTAGTTTATGAAACACCGCTGCAAGACATACCATATTCGACATCGTTGGTCTACCCCCTATTACCCACAAGGTAATGGTCAAGAGGAGGAAACCAACAAGACCCTCATCAAGATCCTTAAAAAGGTGTTAATAATACTGGTTGAGATTGGAACCTTCATCTCCATCTCACCCTTTGGGCATACCGTACATCCATGTGCACTCCCACTAGTGCCACCCCATACTCTCTTGTATATGGTGTCGATGCAATCTTGTCGATCGAAGTCGAGATCCCATCTCTTCGAATATCTATGAAGAACCTCATCAGTGATGAAGATACTCAGGTTGCATACTTAAGTTAGCCAGAACTCCTAGATGAAAAGTGTATCAAGGCCTACAATCACCTTCAAGCATACCAACATCATCTTAGGAGGAGCTACAATAGAAGGTTCATCCTTGTCAATTCAAAGTTGGCGATTTGGTCTTGAAATAAAATCATTGCACCCAACAAGATAGGGAAAAGAAAGGAAAGTTTAAGCCAAATTGGTTGGGTCTTGATGTTGCCATAGCAAAATATGGTTTTGGGGCATATAGGCTTGCAACACCTAAAGGAGAGCCCTTGGAAGAGCCTATCAACATCATGCACTTGAAAAGGTTTTACACTTGAGTCAACTAGGTTATCCTGCCTAGAAAATTTGAAAAATACAAAAAAATAAAAAATTCAAAACATCAAAAAATAGTAAAGAGAAATAATTCATCCTATAGTGAAAACCACCCTTGGATAAGTATGTTTGGTGAAAACTTGGCAAAAAGTGCCATTCGTATAGGGCTCAATCATTATCTACCTTTTGTTATAGTTACTTTATGCTTCCATCCATCCTATCCTCACATTCTATTCTCACATCCTATCAATCTAGTCATTCCATCCACATCCACTTATTCATCGCTTGGTATATTTTGGTTGAGCATTGGACAATTCAAATCAGCTATCCGCAATCTTGAGCTTTTATCCTAAATTTGAGCCTCTTGTCAGTCTCATTTTGTTGGTCTCTTGTCCTCATCTAGGGTTGTTCATCATGTCATTCATCATTAGGGCTCATCTCATCTTTTGTCCATTTTGTTGAACTATGTTGCCCTATTCTTTCAAGTAGACAAGGTCGATCATTTGATTAGCCCCAGGGAATTTTTCCATCCTTTCTTTGTCATCCATCAAGGTCTTTATTGTCCTCTTTCCATTTTTATCCATGGTCGCTCATCAGTCTTTTATCCAACTATGAGGGCTCTACACTTTCACGTAGGCAAGGCTAATCTTTGATCAGCCCCCAAGCCCCTAGGTCTTTAGGGTGTGTTTTGTTGTCTTGTTGTGTTGTCAAGTATGTCCCTACCTAGCTGGTTCCTACCAAAAAAAATCCATTAGTATCTTGAGGTCCAATTGGTTTCAAGTATCTTGAGTAATGTCGATCACCTAATCTATCCTCCATCTTTGTTCTTAACAGGATGTATCCTTCCTAATTAGGCTACATCAATCCCATCAACCCTTTTGATCCTATGGCAAAGGACATTTGAAATTTATTGTGATCTTTTGATGCTTTTGGAATTTTGGTTATCATGTGAGCTTCCTAATATACCTTGTCAGGGTAACCATGATCCATCATATCATGGACTTTGACTGGTAAAAATAGGGGCATATCTTAATCTTTTGTTTGTTTGTTTCTTGTTGGTTGTCCTACATAGTACCCACCAAGAATCCTATGGTCTTGTGTTATGCTGGTGCATCCTTTATGCTTGTGGATATCCCAATACCCTGCCTAACGAAGGCCCTTGTGGCTTTGGGGTGTTGGGATAGCCTCCTTGTTTGTTGTGTTTTTTTTTATGCATTTGACAATAATCTTCCTTGTTTCCCCATACCCTAGCATGTCATCTCTTATACTATATCAAAAATCAATGCTCTTAAAATTGCAAAATAGCATTAGGATTGTATTTCATCTATCATCCCATTACATTTATCCCCCATCCATTTCTTCTTGTGTCATAGAAAAATGGCCCCTTGTCATTTTCATGGTCTTTTAGGTCTTTCTTCACGATGCTTGGTCCATTTTGCTCTGAATTTAATGTTGCAATGTGGCTTAAATATTCACATTAGGTCCTTAAAATTTAAATTGTGGCGTCTTGTGAGGGTGTTGTGAGGTGTTGTAAAACATTTCTACACTTTTCTAGACTCTATTTATTATAATTCACCTAAAAATCACCTTTTCATCACTTATTAAGTCCTATTTTGAAGTGTTGTAAAGTCTTGTAACAAGATTTCATGATTTTCTAGGCTTAATTTCACTATTTACACATTTCTTATGCTTTATTTGACCCATTTATGCCCTTATAAGGCTTAATTAAGTGTGTTTTTGAATGTAAACTTGACAAACAACTTTAAATGCAAGATAATTCCTGACACCCACTTTCAAGTCCAAGGTGGGAACCATTCGCCATGGGTGGCGAATGAGTCCCTCTTGGCTCAAAATTCAAAATATTTCAAATTTTCTTTTGGGTTTTTATTTAAGATCACCTTATGTCGGCCTATGAAGAGGTATCTTTGGGTTAATAAGGCACAAGTGTGTATAAATAAGTGTTTTTACATCCATTTTATTCCCTATTCATCAAGTTTACTTAGTCACTCATTCATTCAAGCATTCAAGCACTTTGCATCATTCAATCAAGCATCAATCAAGAATATTGGAGTAGCCATTGATATATCTTCATATTTTCTTCAACAAGGTTGGTGAGTTTAGGACATTTGCTTGTTGTTTATTTTTCTTTCCTTGTTCATTTATTCCATTTCTTCATTGAGGGTTTGATTACCAAAGTGGGATTTGACCAAGGAAAATCCCTATAACCTAACCCTTAACCAATTTCCCCCTTTTGCATGTGTGTTTGCAGACTTGTGTATGCAGATTTATCAAGAAATTAGGTGTTAAAAGGTGGTCAAAAAGTCAACAAAGTGTTTCAAGTCAACTACAACCTATTTCAAGCTTGGAGACAACCTACAGTCCTTTTTTTGCAGATTTGACTCGTTCAAACTGACAAGCAAACAACCTTAGATTTGGTTCTATAGAATTGGTCATTGATTTCAAAGAATTTTGGGAGACTACTGATTCGCTATCAGTGGTGAATGAGTCCCAACTTAAGGTTGAACATCCATATTTTGTCAGATTCTGGATCCTGACACTCAAAAACTAGTTTCCAAAAGTTTTCATCAGAAGCAAGACTGATTCACCATCAGTGGTGAATGAGTCCCACTAGTGATTTTTAGTGATCTTTGTCAGCATTTAGGACACTCTAGATTCTTCATTCTCTTCCTAGGTGCACTGTGATTCAACCTCCATTTATGTTGTGCATTTATTTATACATTAGTTCATGCTCGCATATCACATTGTGTTTTCAAACATCAATTGTTTCTTAGGTTTTGTATTCATAATCAGTCAAAAAGTTCATTTAATTGCATTTAGATCATCTCATTTAGCCTTAATAACATCATACACATCTTAATTTGAGTGAACCACATTGATTTTTTGTGAGGTTTATCTGTCTCCTTTTAGGCGAAACATCCTAAGAGTGCAAGAGTAGCCTATAAGCCTCACACCCAAAAACCTATGGTTCATTTTTGTGAAATTGCATATTGAACATTATATCATTCTGATTTGCATTTATATTTGCATCCTAGGACTTAATTGCATTATCTTTTGCATTATTTTTGCATCCTAGGGTTTCTTAAAATTACATTAGTGAAAGACTCATTTAGACTTCATTTTTGCATAACATATCATTGAAAAAACTAATAAATTACATCTAAATCCTTCCTTGGCATCTAAAAAGCATTAACATTTTTAGTTTTCTAAAAAACACAAAAAAGTATCACACTTGGACTCATTTGTCACCTTGGGAAAATTTGTCCACTTGCACATTTCATACTACATTTTCAAGCATTTTCTGGGTAATTACTACATTTATGTTCTCTGTTGTTATTTCTCTGTTTTAGTTTGTAGAATTCTTGTTATTTGCATTTTGCACTCCTAGATTACATTGCATTTTCATTTACCCCACCTTTTGTGGTACTTGCATGAGTGTTTGGTGCCCCATTTATAATACTTTAGTGAGATGAAATTCTAGATTCATTGATTCCCACGATAACACTTTTGTTGTGGAACTTGGGATCTCAAGAGCTCATACTCCTAGTATGGAAAATGGTGCATTAGGAATGGACAATACCACTACTATTCCTTCCCCTTTCCATCCAATGAATGTTGACACAAAAAAATTATATTCCACAAGAAAAATTCATTAGTATTCATGAGGATTTTTCACATTTACAACAAGACTTATCCCTTGAAAACATTTCCACCACTTCCATCCCTGCAATAGAAAACCTTCATCATTTGATTGAAAGTGATGATGGCTTACAATTTATGAAAATATTTGTTGAGATATACAATAAACATGTTCCTTCTATTTCCCAGTCAGCTAACATTGTTGTAAGCCAAGGAGGACCTCACAATTCTCCTCCTTCAACCATAGCATCCATACCAACTTATACCACTCCTCAACTTACAACAAATATGCAATAGGTTAGTCATGTGGCTCCTTCTTTCACAATTCCAACTAGAATTCCTAGTTCTTTTGTGGCATCACATTTTCCTTCTTCCACCTTCACCCCTCTTAGTGTCCCTTTCACTTCCCCTAACATTACCTACACTCCATCACAATTTTCCCTTCCATCTCATACCACTTACACCGATCCCATCATTACACAATTCTTTAACATAGTTTCATCCATGCAACAACAAATCTCCACCATTAGCCAAAGCCAAAATACTCCACCCACATATCATGTTCGTAGTAGCCCATTATCCTTAGAGATATTACACACACAGATGCCACAACGAATTGAAATTCCTAGGTTTGAGAAATGCGAAGGTAAAGGAGACCCTACTAATCATGTCAATGCTTATACAACCTCGTGTAGTGACTTTGTCCTCGATGATAAGTTGTTAGCCAAAATTTTCCCTAGGACCTTGAAAGACACAGCATTGGAGTGGTTTTCAAACTTACCCAACCATTTAATCTGATCATTCAATGAACTTGTGGATGCCTTCACAATTCATTTCCAAGTTCATATGACTCCTAAAAATATAATGGCTGATTTAATGTGATGTAGAAAAAACATCAATGAAAAAGTAACTAATTTCATTTCACAGTATCAGTCATTGTATGGTCAAATTAATGTCAAGATCCTTGATTCACATCTACAGAAGATGTTTATCAAAAAATTGCACACTCACCTTCAAGATAAATTGACTATGATGAAATTCCCTTTGATTATGCATTTATACATGAACCTTTGTGATTATCACAACTTAGTTTCTAGTCATGATTCAAATTTCACTTCTAACGTGCAAAACTTTAGAAAACCAAACAAAGGCTTTTTACAGTTCAATACGCCTTCTCCGCAACCAACCCAACTTGTTCATAGTCAAGTGGCAGTTGTTAAAGTAGCGGTGCCCTTTATGTATGGGGACTCGAAGAGACAATTTACTTCCTTACCTGATACTCTTCATAATACAATGAACCAATTCTTGCAACAACAAATGATCACTTTTCCTACCATTAAAAAAATTGATACCACCAAGCCTTTACCACCCACCTTTAAACCTAATGCTTATTGTCATTTTCATCACCAAAATGGACATGACACCGAACAATGTAAGCCTCTCAAACACTTAGTTCAAGACCTCATTGATTCTGCTCATTTGTCCATTACGAGTGTCAATGATCAAGGAAATAAGTCTGTTGCACCTCCTAATGAGAATTTACAATTTTTTACCAACCCTATGCCTAAACACAATATTTCATTTGTCAAGGCTAGTGAACCTTCAAATACTGATGTAATGAATGTTGATACAAATAATGAACAACATGATCTAACTCCAAATGTTACCCAAATTAATCCTATGGATGAACTTGTGGGTATGATAGACATTGTCCCTCGTAAGGGCCAAACCAACAAATATCTTGATATTAATTTTTCTTCTCATGATGTACTTAAAAAGCTTCCCGATGGTCCTCTTTACATACCCATAGAATCTATGATAATCCCACCAATAGGATATTAATAGATCTCGCATGTGGCAAGAATGTGATCATGAAAGAGTTTTTAGTATTACGTGATCTTTATCAAGATGACTATAACAAACCAATTGCATGGATTAAAAAATAGACTGGTTTTGCATGTCCTCCTATTGGATTGATTGTACTCCCATTACAAATAGGACCTAAAACTTTGGAGGTAACATTTTCTATCATTCCACAATCAGACCAATTTCATCTACAGTTGGCTCATCCCTGGCTCTGCTCGATGAAAGCAGTTTCATTAGTTGTTCACAAATGTTTGAAGTTTGCACATGGAAATGAAATATTTACCATACACCATAGTGGCTTTAATCCATTATCCTCTAAAGATATTTTTTCCTTGGAATCCTTTTGGCCTAAACCTATGGAACCTATCACCCCTCGAAAGGACTTCTTTTTCATAACCTATCAAAAGTTCAAAGCCAAACACATAGCCAAATTGTCTCTTTGTAACATGTCCTCATCCACTTCCACTCCTCCTATCCTAGATGAAACCATGCTTCATCCTAAGTCCAAAATTGAACAAACAATACAACCTCCTGAATAACCTACCATAGACACTTCCCCTCCATCGTTTAAACGACCAAGAGAAAATGAAACCAACCCCATGACGACTCTTCGCATTAGGAAAGTGTATAAAGCTAAAGATAAAGTGATTGACCCATCTTCTTTGGTTTCTTCCATTCTTCCCCCTTTGGAAGAAAAGGAACCTATGATGGATCAACTCGCTCTAACACCTCAACAATTTCAAAATTAAAAAAAACAAAACTACGGTGCTATGGAGCCTAGGCATCGTCATCATTTCCTTGCTCATCAATCTTGAATGGAAGAAAAAAAAGAAAACCAACCTCCGCCTTTGAAAAAAGCATTAGATGATCACCCTCTTCCTCCTAACCCACCACAATATAACACATTCTAGTCCTCACAACAAAACGAACCGATCCAACAACCACAACTTTTGATACATCCTTCCTTGGAAATAAAACTTCATCCTCATATCATAATCAATCTTGATGATGATGATGAGGAAATCACAAAAATAGATGAAGAAGTGCATAACAATGTAAACTCTTTATTTTCATCTACCATGAGCTTAAATGATAAACCTTCTACACCAAATGAAGAACCTGGTACATCTCCTAGTTTGGCATTTGCAATTCTTCCTTTGGACAGTCAACCGCCCTCACAACACACTCAACATGATTGGGAGGTGGATGACTTGTTGGATGGTTGACTTGCATTTTCCTTACTAGCCTTTCATATTCCTTTTTCTTTTTTCTTTGATTTTATGTGTGTTTTATGTTCCCTTGTAACATGTGTTTGATGTTCTCTCTCTTTGTACACTTCTTCTATTTTTACCTCTATTCTTCTATATGTTGTGCATTTCCTTTTTAGCTTTTGTTTTTTATTTTCCTTTTGGGGATGACACAAAGCATAGAGACACCCTATGTCTCTTCCATGTTGACCCAAAAGGTCCTTTTCTTTTGTTCCTTATGTTTTTTTTTCCTTTTGGGGATGACGCAAAGCATAGAGATGCCCTATGTCTCTTCCATGTTGACCCAAAAAGTCCTTTTCTTTTATTCATTTTGTTTTGTGTTTTCCTTTTTTGGATGACGCAAAGTGTAGAGATGCCCTATGTCTCTTCCATGTTCACCTAAAAGGTCCTTTTCTTTTGTTCCTTTTATTTTGTGTTTTCCTTTTTGGGATGACAAAAAGCATAGAGACGCCCTATGTCTCTTCCATCTTGACCCAAAAGGTCCTTTTCTTTTGTTCCTTTTGTTTTGTGTTTTCCTTTTGGGGATGACACAAAGCGTAGAGATGCCCTATGTCTCTTCCATGTTGACCCAAAAATTCCTTTTCTTTTATTCCTTTCATTTTTTGTTTTCCTTTTTGGGATGATGCAAAGTGTAGAGACACCCTATGTCTCTTCCATGTTCACCCAAAAAGTCCTTTTCTTTTGCTGCTTTTGTTTTGTGTTTTCCTTTTGGGGATGACACAAAGCATAGAGATGCCCTATGTCTCTTCCATGTTGACCCAAAAGGTCCTTTTATTTTGTTCCTTTTGTTTTTTGTTCTCCTTTTAGGGACGACACAAGGCATTGAGACCGAAATTTCTCCTTCATGTTGACCCAAAATATTTCTCTTTTTGCCTTTTCATTTTTTTTCTTGTCACTTGTGTTTTCCTTTTGGGGACAATGCACAACATTGAGATTGTAATGTCTCTTCCATTTTGACCCAAAAAATATTTTGTTTTACTTTTGTTTTCACCCCCTTTGTCTCATTCTTCTAGTTCTATGTGCTTTGGGGATGATGATAGTTCTGATCTCTTTCATAAAAACATTGTAGCAACAAACATACTGACCCCAAATCCATAGATCACTTATGTGTTTGGTGTGTTCCTTTCTAGGGGGCAACTCCATTTTCTTTTGTTCTCTTTTTCGTTTACATGAAGTAGCCTAACAAAGAAACATATGACTTGGCATAGGGGCTTTCCAAGTTGGCTCTCATGTCTTGTTTTATTTTTGCATTTTTCCTTTGCTACTCTAAAGTAATTGCTCATAGAACGGTGTGTAGCAATTCCTTTAAAGTGGGGGGCATACATTGGCATCATTTCATTTGCATTTTTGGTTCTTAGTGCAGCCTTGTCACTTCATATGATGCGTTCGTCACTTTTTGGATGACATTGGGTGTGATGTCCTTCATGAGTGTGATCTATCTTAGCATATTACATTCCTCTTAGTGGCTTGATGTGACACAATGCATCCCTTAAGTTGTGAGTATTTTATTCTTTGATTGGTCCTCTCTTGGAGACATTAGACACAATGTTCCCTAAGTGACAAACCTTGCATGAACTTAACAAGACTCCTTTGAACATCTTTTACATTTTACATTTTACATTTTTTGCATTTTTGCATTCTTGCCACCTTGCATAATGCAACTTGCATGCATGTGGTACCTTGCTCTTTGTTCATGGGTTCTAAGCATACAAATTTCTGCTTGTCTCATGAAGCATGAACATACATTTTTCTCTCGTGGCACCTTGTTAAAGTTATTAGGAGGTATAACTTTGATATGGTTGAGCGGGAAGCTCATTCAACAACATGACTTTCCCAATAGCCACCTTTCTGTTTGTGAGTGCATACCAACTAGTGTATGTATCTTACCTTTTGGGTTTTCTCACCGAGTGGACCACCACGAGTTATATCACCCCAAAGTGAGTATGCATTCTCATTTTGTCAAAAATAGACTAGATCTAAACCACATCTAGTTGGACAAATGATCAAAGCTCAATCCAAATCTCCCTTTTATTTTCTTTCATTTCAACACTTGCATTCCTTTGTTCTTATGTCTATTTTTCCATGGGATCTTCATCCTGGGGGGTTTGATCATCCCTCTTAATTGTTGTTATTCCATCTTGCTAACATAAGTGCATTAGGACCTTTCTCTCGATATGCATGGCTACTTTAGTGTGAGTTTGAAGCAAGTTCATCCTCTCACTAAAGTGGGGGGAAAATGTGCCATAGAAAAATGGCCCCTTGTCATTTTCATGGTCTTTTAGGTCTTTCTTCATGATGCTTGGTCCATTTTGCTTTGATTTAATGTTTCAATGTGGCTTAAACATTCACATTAGGTCCTTCAAATTTAAATTATTGCATCTTGTGAAGGCGTTGTGAGGTGTTGTAAGACAATTATACACTTTTCTAGACTCTATTCATTACAATTCACCTAAAAATCACCTTTTCATCACTTATTAAGTCCTATTTTGAAGTGTTGTAAAGTCTTGTAACAAGATTTCATAATTTTCTAAGCTTAATTTCACTATTTACACCTTTCTTATGCTTTATTTGACCCCTTTATGCCCTTATAACTTAATTAAGTGTGTTTTTTAATGTAAACCTGAAAAATAACATTAAATGCAAGATAATTCCCGACACCCACTTTCAAGTCCAAGGTGTGACCTGTTGATGGTTTAGATGAATACAACAACAGTTAAGCAAAATATTACTATTTTTCTCCCCTAAAAGAGAAAGAATAACAAATGGATATCTAACTCCCAAGGTCTTTGTAATCGGTTCTCGACTGTGTTGTTTTCACTCAATGGTTGATGTGAACTATAATGTTCAAGGGGCCTGCTGGTGTTGAGCTTCTGGATTATTCTAAGATAAAGCATAAATTCAAACCTACTTTGACTAGGGTTTTTAAAGAAACAGAAAAAGATAGATCAAAGCTTTGCAACCGAAGAGAATGATAATTCATCCAACTTAACTAGACTTTTTACCTTTCAAGGAATTGTTAACTAAAACTGCAGAACAAAATTAACTTGTGATTAACACACAGTTTCATTCATTCACAATGCTAACTTCAACAACAGATTTTAAATCACCATTCAAACACAACATAAAATAAGATTTCATTCCTTGAAAGCTTCTCAAATCGAATGATTAATCCAAGATAAATACCATTCTAGAACACAACATGAAGTAGATTTAAATCTAGTTGCTTCTACTGTTAATGAAACAGATAAGCAACATTTACAAATTTGGCACAATCACCAATGTACAAGAAACCTATGTCTTCAGATTATTCCCATCTATACTATGAAAACTTGAAAGATACATCATTGCCTTCTGTCGAATCTAACTCCTATTCTACTGCTCCTCTTAAGTTTCTCTACTGCTACTGGTTTCTGAAAAATCTCTCCCTATCTTTTCTAAAACTCGTACCCCCACTAAAAGAGGCAAAAATGCCATATATACAAAACGTGCCAAAAAAGAATGCACTGGCCCCCTTTTTTTAGGGTTTACAAAATATTAGTTAGTTATAGGAGGGTCGACCCTCAGATCTTTTTGGAATGAATTTAATGCATTTAATGTGCATCCTCGTTGTCCATGTCGGTGAAGGATTGCCCTTAGGAGAAGCCTTCAGATCTTTTGAAATAATCACATTAACTTCTGGCCTCCATGTCCACCCTCAAACTTCCATCAAAGTCGCTTTGAATGCCCTAAAGTATAGCCATAAATGGAGATCTACCTTTTTCCAGTAGAGATCCCAGCTGTCACTAAGACTCGTGGCCTTTTCTTCCTTTAGGCTTTCTTGTGCTCAAGATCTTTCTACAAGTTGACCATCTTCTGGAAGCAGCATCAAATTTTCCCATTGGATCTCCACACCATTGTTCACCGAGCTGCTCCATCACTTTTGATCTCAGAGCAGATCCATGTCGTTTACATTCTGCTAATTTCCTTCACAGGGCAGTCAATCAGTCAAATGGCCAATGGTTCACCTTTAGTTCTCTCTAATTGGTTGAATATATGCCATGCAAGATTCCTAGGTGGTCAAAGGTCATTCGAATAGAATCACATGTTGGTGAGACACTGGTTGTGTGTCCCCAATGCGATTATACCTCATAGCAACTATCGGCATAACATACAACAATCAACAAGACTTCATAGAAAGCGACCAGAGTCATATCAATATCCACAGTGGTCGCGAGATAATTGCTATAGGTTAGAGGTCATAGCGAGTTCCCATTGGTCACACTGATATCCCTTTTCCATTGGAAAATCCATCACTATCAGCAAGACTCCCCATTGTCGGCAAGACTTCTTTTCGAATGCAAACTCTCGGCGATGAGTCCTACCATAGCCACATATCTATTGGCCAGATTATATTCTCTCAGCAAGACCTCATATTGAGCCCTTCATGTTACACCGAAGGTATAAAACATGTCGGCGAGAATACCACCAACTGGTGAGATATTACGCCGAGCTCTTCCATTCTCCTCAACCTCATTTTAGTTCGGCAAGACCCTACTTGGTGGGCGAGACCTTTCGCTGAGCTCAAAACACTACGCTGAAGGGAGAATCCCTTGGTGTGACTAACAACCATCGGCGAGACATCTCCCCGATGACACCTCTTCAGCCAGACCGTATGTCGAAGGCATAACCTTTTGCTGAGACAGTATCAAGTTGGCAAGACCTTTCATTGAAGCCACCTTGTTTTGGCGAGAGCTCATATTATTCAGGAAGACTTATCCTTATCGGCTAGACAATACGATGAACTCAAACCTTTCACTGAGATATTCATTAGTCGGCAAGACGTCATGCCGAAGGTAATCTCTCTCAGCGAGACCTCACCGTGTTAGTAGGACATCTCCCCGATGTGATTTTGTTTTGGCAAGAGCTCATTCTAGGTCCACCATTCCATGTCGGTCAGACCCCATCACGTCGAAAAGACACTACACCAGACCCTTCATCCTTTGGCGAGCTCAGACCATTTCGGGGAGACTTGGCTTGGTCAACGAGACATTACCCCGAAGGCATAACCTTCAGCAAGACATTCAGTAGTCTGCAGGACTTCTCCATGATAACATCCCTTTTCGCCGAGACCTCACCCCTTTGGCGAAACGTTACCCCGAAGCTGCGCCCTTTCGCCGAGACCAACAACCATCGGTGAGACCTTATGCCGAAGGCATAACCTTTCAGCAAGACCTTCATCGGTCAGTAGGACCTCTCTCTGAGCGCAAATCTTTTAGTGACGCCAACCTTGTGTGCAACGGTCGGCATAACTTTGGCATGTCAGGGAGACATATAAAAACCCACGACGATCAAAATTTCTAGCCGATCGGTATATTTCAAATGAATAGAATGCACTGCTAATCGGCAAGACAATAGGAGGGTCTTAGTGACTTTCTTCTTGAGGAGTTTTATACCAAATTTGACTGAGGTAGACTTTCCAACTGAGTTCCTTTAGAAATATCATCAGGTGCATGATTTAATTTTGCAAAACAAGGTCTCCATTAGTCCTCAGAAGCATATAAAATATATCATTTTTCATCATGCCTTCACTTTTAACAAAAAGAAACCCCACTCTGGCTGAGGCAAAACCAAAATCTAACAGAACAAAAGAACTCCTAAGACCAAAACAAACAACCAAAGGCAATGAAAACAAAAGAAAAAAAGGGGGGGACCCATTTTGTTCCAAAATAAAATGGGGTGGTTATGCAAGGCATAACAGGACCCATTCGCCATGGTTGGCGAATGAGTCCCTCTTGGCTCAAAATTCAAAATCTTTCAAATTTTCTTTTGAGTTTTTATTTAAAATCACCTTATGTCGGCCTGTGATGAGGTATCTTCAGGTTACTAAGGCACAAGTGTGTATAAATAAATGTTTTTACATCCATTTTATTCCCCATTCATTCAAATTCACTTATTCACTCATTCATTCAAGCATTCAAACACTTTGCATCATTCAATCAAGTATCTTGGAGTAGCCATTGATATATCTTCAGATTTTCTTCAAAAAGGTTGATGAGTTTAGGAAATTTGCATTTTGTTTATTCATCTTTCCTTGTTCATTCCATTTCTTCATTAAGGGTTTTATTACCAAATTTGGGATTTGACCAAGGAAAATCCCTATAACCTAACCCTTAACTATTTTTTCCCTTTTGCATGTGTGTTTGTAGACTTGCGTATGCATATTTATCAAGAAATTAGGTGTTGAAAGGTGGTCAACAAGTTAATAAAGTGTTCCAACTCAATTGCAATCTATTTCAATCTTGGAGACAACCTACAATCCTTTTTCTGCATATTTGACTTCATCAACCCAACAAGCAGACAACCTAAAATTTGGTGTTGCAAAATTGGTCCCTGATTTCACAAAATTTTGGGAGAGGACCTATTCGCCATCAGTGACGAATGAGTCCCACCTTAAGGCTGAAAATCTAGATGTTTTGCCAGATTCTAGATCTTGACAATTAGAAATCATTTTCCAGAAGTTTTCATCAAAAGCAGGACTAGTTCACCATCAGTGGCGAATGAGTCCCACTGGATATTTTTAGTGATCTTTGTTAGC
Organism: Sequoia sempervirens; assembly: GCA_007258455.2. Classification (NCBI taxonomy): domain Eukaryota; kingdom Viridiplantae; phylum Streptophyta; class Pinopsida; order Cupressales; family Cupressaceae; genus Sequoia; species Sequoia sempervirens. The sequence goes on from VDFB02121396.1 coordinate 55,940, forward strand.
ATTCAGGACACTCCAGATTCTTGATTCTCTACCTAGGTGCACTCTGATTCAGCCTCCTTCATTTTTGTTTTGCATTTATTCATACTTTAGTTTGTTTTTTCATATCACATTGTGTTTTCAAACATCAATTGTTTCTTAGGTTTTGCATTCATAATTAGTCAAAAAGTTCATTTAGATACATTTAGATCATCTCATTTAGCCTTAATAACATCATACACATCTTAATTTGAGTGAACCACATTGATTTTTCATGGGGTTTATCTCTCTCCTTTTAGGTGAAACATCCTAAGAGTGCAAGAGTAGCTTATAAGAATCACACCCAAAAATCTATGGTTGAATTCCCTAGCCTATGGTTAGTGATTTTGGTTGTGCAAATGTTCCCCATCCACCCATCCTTCTTCTCAGGATTCCTATGGTCTTTGACAGGTGCAGTGTGACACCCATTATCATCTATCTTGTTGTGTGACGCATTGTCGCACTCATCATTTTCCCTCTATGTTCATTTCATCTCATTTCATTTGCATTATCATTTTCATATCCATCTTAAGTTGTTAAGATTAATATATATTTGTTATTCTAAGCATCTTAAGTCTAGTTCATTGTATCTCATTTCATTTGCATCATCATTTCCTTATTCATTTTAAGTTGTTTAGATTAATCTAGATTGGTTATTCTAAGCATCTTAAGTTCATTCCATTCCATTATCATTTCATTGCATTATCATTTTAGTTTGTTTAGAGTTATTATCCTAAACATGTATTAGTTCATGTCATTGCATACATTGCATTCAACATCCATCCATAACTTTATCACATATACATACATCACATTTTTCATTTATTGCATCAGATTACATTTTCATGCCATAATCAAATCATAATAACATTCCCTGGAAAGTGTTCCTACTAAAATTAATAGCAAATTGATTTTACAATGTAAAACATAGATATCCACATAAAATCACACTTTTTGAGTCAATCACAAGGATTTATAAACATATCCATTGTAGGCACAATTTTTTTGTCCACACATATTCATGACATCCTGCATCACAAATTATTAGCATCAAATTCATAGAATATAAAATCATAAATCATTCATCACATCCTACATCACAAAGTGTAAGACGTAATGTATATAACCCATATCATCCACATAAACACAAACATAAATCATTATAGTCGCATACATGCATCATGATCATAATCACCATACACATGAACATTAATAAACATCCATTTCATCATATAATAACCATATAATGTTGGCAATGTCCATCACATATCATATAAATATAAAAAAATACCATGTCCATCATATGTCCATCACAATCCATAATAAACAATCATAAATGTCCATGAAAAAGTCCATAATAATAACATAACATAATAAGGTCCATCATAATATCCATCCAAACAAATCAAATAACATATAGGTACAAAGCTCTAATCTAGTACAGAGACTACATCTCCTGAAAGAATAATGAATAAAGAATGAAAGAATCAATTAATCAAATAATCCATGTCTAATTTGTACTAAGGAATCTGTAATCTCTATCTTTTTCCACTGCACATACACTTTGCACCTGTCAAAAAGCTATATCATGTCTCCTCATGTCTCCTATCTACCTTGAGTTGCCTGCATCTGACCTCTAGGGGGAGTCTCACAGAAACTGTTGTAACCAAATGTATGTGTCACCCCTAAGTATGACGGTGTTGATATCTATAGCATGGTTCTAAAATATGGGGATACCCTCTTTGTTGTATATGGGATGAACTGATGATATGTAAGCATGTAATAAGCGCCCTCTGTCCTCGCATTAGCCACCTCTGTTGCCTTTCCTCTCGCTAGATCTCGCTCTATCCTATATCAATCTTGTAGTCTGCTGATATGCCTCCTCTCTTACTCCCAAGCATCTTGGGCTAGCCTCATCTAGTCCACCTATGCCTACAACTGCGACATCTCCTATATTGTTTTGTCTCGCTCACCTTGTAGGGCATGTACCTATGCCTTTATTGCCTCTTCCCTCTCCAACAGCCCTGCTGCATCCCCCATCGTCACCTCAACACACTCTGCCCTATCCCACAACTCATCTCCTCTAGGCCCCTTTGCATCTCTTCCACATGTCTCCTCAAGTCATCCCTCTCTATGTGGGCCTCCTGCACCCTCAATGATGCCTCATCTGTGAAGGCCATCTAGTCCTTGTCCCTATCACTCTATGTAGCCTGTAATCTATCTACCTCCTACTATAGCTTGTCCATGTCTACCTCTGACTCCCTAAGTCAGTTATTTACAATGCCTAGCCTGGCTAGGGCTCCTTTTAGCAACACTACAGGATCCTCAGGTGGCACATAGGGAATCATCGCTAATGGATGCACCTCTGGGCCATCCTCCATACCCATGGCCTGCTCCTCTCCCACTACCTGTGGCATCTTCACATCCCCATCACCTCCTCTCCTCTATCGATTTCCTCTCCTCTTCCTCCTCTATAGCTCGACTAGCCTCCTTTAATCATTAGATCCATATCCAGGTCTCCCATAATTGATTGTACTATTGTGATCCACCTTGGTCTCCCCTCTACCCACCATGCCAAGTATTGTACTATGGTCCTTGCATCAGCTGGCCCTCCCCTCCATGGGTACTATGTTAGTGGGACTATATCCCACATCTTTCATGCATAATATGCCATAATCATCTCTCCCCATAATTTTGTCTCTCTGGTGATCTACTAGAACCTCTAGGGTCCCATAGGAATATCCTGGTGTATCCTAATCTATCTCATGACTCTATTTGGTCTATATAGCTCCACAATGTATGGATCCCATCCAATCAAATAACACATTGAGAATAAATAGCCCCTATGCCACCTATCATCGTCCCTCCACCCCTAAAAGTTTTGTGCCATGTATGGTCTCCATGCAATATCCTCTAGCCTCAGCCTATCTAGTCTCCACCACCATCCCTCCAGATCACCCACTACTTGATAATGAAGCTTAAAGTCGTACTCTATCCCCCACCAATATACTATCAGAAGTGTCTCATCTCTCACTCCAACAACCAAAATTTATGGCTAGCCATGCTAATATTCTCCCACACCCACACCTAAAGCAAGGTCATATGTGTGATGCTCAATGATTGTCTGTAGCAGATGACATGCATATCCTAGTATAGCTATGCTAGTACATACACTCCCCATGAAAAATCCCCCTCTCGCCTCTCTATAATTTGTCTGATAAGCTTAATCACCTTGAGGCTATAGAAGTGTCCACTCCTATTTGGCAGCAAAATCCCACTAATCAAACTGAAGAGATACAACAGTAGGGTTGGCACATGCAATCCCAAGAAATCATCAAGATCTAGCTCGCTCCCCTAGATTGGTAGCTCCATTGGTCCAAGCACAACCTTCAGGCTCTCCTCCACCGATCAGGTGCGGGCCCAGCTGATCAAGTGCCCTTAGGTGGGAACTCACAAAATCCACTAGACATTATCTAGCATCACCGTCATCTCCCCTATCAGAAGATGGAAGGTGGAAGTCTCTAAACTCCATCAGTGATATTAGTAGTCCCTGGTGCACTCGGATATGGGGATACCCCAACATGTGTAGCAATCTCGCCTATGCAAGTGATATATGGTCATAGGCATTGATCACCTCATGTGTCACCTCTAGGATCATTGAGTGCCTCTCATGAGTCCTCAGTCTCTCATGAGTCCTCCAATGTTTCATCTTATTTCTATCCTTTTTCATCCCTACCCCAAGTTTGGTGAATTCGCCTCTATGCAAGGTAAATTCACCCATTCCTCTTCCCAGCGTGTTCACTTGTCTAGCCTATGCGCTCACCCCTTTGTTGTCCTTTTTTGAATTCGCTTGTCTTTATGGTGAATTTACCCCTTTCTTGTTTGGGGTAAAATTCAACCATTTTATCTTTTGAGGAGAATTCGCATTTTCCCTTTTCCCTTAAGGGATGATTTCGCATCCACTCTTGTGTCTTTTCCTCCTCGAGTGTTGAATTCAAATTCGCCCCTTCTCCCTATTTTCCCTTTTGGTGAAATCACGTTCACCTCATCCTAGTTTCAGTGAATTTTCATTTTCCTATTTTGATGCACTTATGACCCTGTATTGTGCAATCCTGCCTCTTTTCTTGGAGAGGACAATTTTAAAATTGCCCTCCCCTTGCACATCCACCCCTATGGAGCATGCGTCTGCCCTTTTCCTTGCCAACCCTTTTGGACAGGTGAATCTACCCATCCATTGTGAATCCACATACCTAATCTACTCGATCCCAATGTCAAAATGTGCTTAAAAATTCAAATCAAAATCACAAAGCAAGATTCGAGGCCTACCTAGCATAATATTGCTTGATAATAGTAAAACTAGTGCACCTTCTTGCCTCAGTGGATCAGTTCGTCATCCATGAGTCCCTCATCACCTCTCCCATCAGCCATCCTCATCACTGGAATTCTCTTTCTCTCTCTCGCGTCTAGTCATTTGCCAAGAATGCAAAAGGTGAATAGTAATTTTTTAAATTTACTATTTATAATTTTTACTTTTTGCACCTATTTAACCTTTTAATTTTTGGGTGCCTTTTTTTACTCTTTAATTAACCTTTTATTAATTCATTCCCTTCCTTTTCTTCCACGAGCTTCCATTTGCACCCCATTTATCCATTTTCCTCCATTCAAAATCTATTCTTCATGGTTTTTCACGCTCTTTCACGTGGTACCTTTCGTTTATCCCTATCGAGAAGTCACCCAGGGCCCCTTTTTCTTCCCCATCCACCCTCTTGAGGGGGCATACCCTGCCATTTTCCTCCATATTTTTTTCATATCCACTTCCTTGCGATACTAGGGCATCATCTAACTTTTCCATTCTTCCATCGAGTCCTCTATATTTTATTTTTCTTTGAAACACTATTATTCTAACAATATTTCAAAGAGGGGAAAAATGTAGACACCTGAATTTGACCACCCTTATATGGTCAAATTCTCCCTTCGTATTCCTCTATCCTACATCCCTCATCCGCATTAATTAAATACTTTATTATTTGATTAATATTTCCCTGCAACCTAATTTCCCTAAGGCATTTAATAAATAAATTAAATACCTTACCCCCTTTCCTCTCTAAATTAAATAAATACCCCAATTTATTTAATTTCATCACTTTAGCCTTTATGAATTAAATCAATTTTTAATTCAAATTCTTCTCTCTCCAAATGTCACATCCTCCATAATCCTCTCTAATCTAGGTTAATTTAATTAAGAGGCAGTAGTGGAGGTTTCAGGATTCACCGCATTTGGATATGAAGAATCTACATCCTATAGAATGAGATATTCACGTGCTTCGACCATTAGTAGCTGGGGTGGATGCTTGAGCAGCAGTTTATGCTTAGCTTGTTTCCTCACTAGCAGTCTATGCTGTAGCAGTTTGTACTCAAGCTGTCTCCGCCTGTAGTGTAGTTTCTCTAGCAGACATTTTTGAAGAAGCTTTTTCTCTTCCAGATGCAGTCTATACTTGAGTTGTGGGTTATGCTTGAGCTATCGCTGCATGAGTTGCGAGATCAACATGAGTTGGTTTGGCATGAGCAGATGCTATGTCGACTAGAGCTCGGTTTAACGTTATGCTTCTCCGCCTACTAGTTATGCTGGTTCTTAGCCATTCCCACTTCAAAACACGCCACCACTTCTTCGCAATGGTAGGGAAGGGGGCCTGCTCTCCTGCTTGCTGGGTCGTCTCTGCCAGTTGTCTCTGATTAGGATGTTCACACCCCTAATCATCATTAGGGTCACATCCTCCATAATCCCCCACTTGCCTCTAATCTATCATTAATTCATTTAATAATGCATTTGCAAAACCTTAATCACTTAATTAGGTCAACCTAATCTTCATTCCATTTATGGCATGTGTCCTAAGTCAACTACATAAAATGTTCTCTCTATTTGGTGAAGGCAACCCCTTCCCTATAGGATTTTTTAATTCACATTTATTTCCTCAATGCATTTTAAAGAATTTAATATTCTTTCTCCCATCCCTATGAGGATTTTTGAGGAATTTTTAATTCCTCACATGTCCTCTCACCCACATGTGGACAAAGACTTCCTTTATGAGGAGAGCTTTTCCATTCCCAAGGTACTATGTAGTACCTCCACATCATCTCCCTCTTTCCATCTCACCTACCACATGTCAAGATGTGAGGGCTTGTGAGTTCTCAACTCACCCTAGCCCTTGATCTTGTCCATCTTGGCTCAATATAGGCTCCATTCATTTAGAGGCACTTCCCCTAAAAATGGTGGAATTTTCCCTCATTTGCATTCAACCATTCTAGCAACCAAGCATTCACACTTAGCAATCTTGTACACTTTGCATCCAAACATCCTTCATTGTGGCAGCATCTTTGTCCTCTCATTTTGTATCTTTCACAAAACCCACAATCCTCATTGCATCCATCATCATCTTAGCTAAATTTTGCACTAGGTATCAAGCTATTTTTCCACCAAGGAGCACACATAACAAGCAATCAAAAGGGACAACCAATTTATCAATCTAAACAAGGTAAAAAATTCTAATTTTTTGTGTTTTTGTTTAGATTCAACTAGGTCAATCTTGAGCATTTTTTTTGTGTTTTCTATCTCGTATTGTTGTTGTTTTTTTACATTCCTAGGATAAAATTCACTTGCAAACACATAAAAATATTTGTGGTCCTATGAGAGTGAGAAGTCTACTTCGAGAAAGGTACTTTATGCTTTTAATTGATGATTATTCTAGGTATACATGGGTTACATTTCTTAGAGAGAAATCAGATGCATTAGATAGATTCAAGGCATTCAAGGCTATGGTTGAAAATGAGGTGAGTTTGAAGATAAAATGCTTAAGATCTAATAGAGGTGGAGAATTCACCTCCCATGAGTTCAATATGATTTGTGAAGTGCAAGGAATAAAGAGACAATTATCTGCTTTGAGAACTCAAAAAAATGGAGTTGTTGAAAGGAAAAATAGAATAGTTCAAGAGGCTGTTAGGTCAATGATTACTGAAGTTTGATTACTAGAAGTTTACTATAAAGAATCTATTCATATTATTTTTTATGAGTTCAATTGAGTTCAAGCAAGAGAAAACAGTATGAAGACTCCCTACGAGTTGTGGAACAGAAGAACTCCTACAATTAAATATTTCAAAGTATTTGGAAATAAATGTTATATTAGAAGAGATGAGGAAACTTTGGGTAAGTTTGATGCAAGAAGTGATGAAGGCATATTTTTTGGGTACTCTACTAAAATCAAGACATACAAATGTTTCAATAAAAAACTGAGGAAGATTTTAGAGAGCTTGAATGTGAAGGTAGATGAGACAATGAAGAACTCTATTGATGTTGATGGATATGTGTCTAATGAACATGATTGTGCAAGAATAGAAAAATTGTGGAAGAATAGAAGAAATTGGATTAATATAATGAAAGTGAAGAAGATGTGCCAAAGATGACTCCTAGGACACCGAAATATGTACATAGGAATCATTTAGAAAATTAGGTTATTGGAGGCAAGGAAAAAGGCATATTAACTAGAAGTAAAGCTATTGTTGAAGTAAATTTGTGTTTATTCTCTAAGATTGAGCTAAAGACAGTAAGTGAATCTTGTAAAGATGAACATTGGAAGGAAGCAATGAAAGAAGAACTTTTGCAAATTGAAAAGAATCAGACTTTAGAACTGGTCCCAAGACTAGCATATAAAAACATTATTGGATCAAAATGGGTTTTCAGAAATAAGTTCAATGAGAATGGAGAAGTTGTCAAAAATAAAGCGAGGCTTGTGTGTAAAGGCTATTCACAAGTGGAAGTCATAGGTTTTTAGGAGACTTTTTCCCCAGTAGAAAGAATGGAAGCTATAAGGATGTTCTTGGTGTTGGTTGCTTATAAATATTTCAAAGTCTATCACATGGATGTTAAGTCAACATTTCTGAATGGTGAGCTAAAAGAAGATGTTTACATGTAATAGGGTATGCGCAAGATCATGATGGGCCAAAAAGTGGCAATATGATGGGTATGTGGCTGACGACTATTTTTTTACCCAAAATTGATGAAACGAAGAGGGTTTTTAAAGGATATTTTCAGATTTCCATCAATATAAATTATGCTTTACTTTGAATTTAACAAGTAATTATTATTCATTTTCTATTCAAATTACAATTAAAGTCCTAATTGATAGGCTGATTGAAAAAAATCTATAGCTTTCAAACAACATCACATTTTTTGAATCCAAAACATGCGTCACATTTTATGCTTCACATACTATAGGATTAAAAAAAGAAAAATTGAATTTCATGAAGTTTTAACCAAGTTAAGGTGGTCAGACATACAAGTTTTTATATTTTTTAAAAAGTTGTAATAAAAAATTCATAATTAAACATTTACTTGGAAAAAAATTACAAAAAAATATGCATCACATCGGGGCATGAATCCTCTACTTATATCTAAAATATTTTAAAAAAATATTATCATTTTATTGTGGTTAGGGTGGTCAGATAGACACCTACTTATTTTTTCCCTGAAATTTAAGTACCACTGCATTGAAATTTTAAATTTCAACCAAATAGTTTTTTTTTTTTTTTAAAACCTAGTAGTTTAGAAACTACATTCAATTTTCTACAGATTCTATTCTTACATATTTTTTAAATAAAATAGATAACTTATTCAAATTTTTACTTCAAGTTGCCTAACTTTGATTTTTCTAATTTTTTTGCCACTTAAGGGCTTGTTTTTTCCATGATGATCTTGCACATACCCAACAACTAGAAGGATTTCAGTTAACAGATCAACCAGATATGGTGTGTATGTTGAAGAAAGATTTATATGGACTGAAGCAAGCTCCTAGAGCTTGGTATGCAAGGTTAGAAAGGCATTTGATTTAGCAAGGATTTAACAAAGATACGGTAGATAGTAATTTGTACTTTAAGATTGAAAATGACAAAAGCATGATTGTAGCTGTATATGTTAATGGCATTATCTTTGGAGGAATGAAAAGATGTGCAAGATCTTTGTGGAAGAGATGCATAAATAATTTTAAATGTCTATGTTTGGGGAGATTAATTTCTTTCTTGGGCTAAAGATTAATCAAACAGAGAAAGGAATTTTCATTTCATAGTCTAAGTATGTAAAAGAGATGTTGAAGAAATTTAGGATGGATGGCTCCAAACTGATAAGTACTCCTATGGTGACTAGTTACAAATTGGGTAAATGTGTTGATTCACCTAAGGCTGATCAGAGAAAGTATAGATCTATGATTGGTGGATTACTGTATTTCACTGCTACTAGACCAGATATTTTTTATGTGGTCTATCTTATGGCTAGATTTCAAGAAGATCCAAAGGAAAAAAATGTTGTTGCAGTTAAAAGAATATTCAAATATTTGAATGGCTCTCCAGATTATGGATTGTGGTATCCTAAAGATACTGACTTTAAACTTAGTGCATATACAGATGCAAATTGGGTTGGATGTGTAGATGACAAAAAGAGTACAAGTGGCAGTGCATTCTTTCTTGGATGCAGATTGGTGGCAGGGTTGAGTAAGAAGAAAGATTCAATCTCTTTGTCTACTGTTGAAGTTGAATATATTGTCATTTCATCTTGTTGTACACAAATTTTATGGATGAAACAGACATTGAAAGATATTACAATGCTATATGATGATCCCATTTCTATCTTTTGTGATAATACAAGTGCAATTAACATTTTGAAGAATCCTATGATGCACTCGAGGATGAGGCATATATCTATTAGATATCATTTCTTGAGAGAGAAGGTCATGGAGAATGAAGTCAATATTGAGCATGTTTTGAATAAGGATCAGATTGTAGATATATCTATGAAGGCTCTTCCTAAAGATACTTTTGAGTATCTCTGGGAGAAGTTAGGGGTTATTGTCCCTCCTTTCATAAACTAAGATGGATTTTGAGGTGCATCAGTCTAGTAGATTCATGGTTCTATCTTTTTGGAATGATGTTTTGGTGGCTACCCCTCAAGGGGAGTAGGTAGTTTTCAAGTGTTGTCATTGTGAGAAAAAAAATTTCATGTCAAAGGAAGATTCAATGAACATATCTATTTCCTTTTCCATCAATGTTAAAGGGGGAGAGAAAGCATGTGAAAAGAAAAAAAATATCTTATGTGAGAAAGCAGGTAATGAAGAAGATGATATTTTTAGGGGGAGAAACAAAAAGAAAAATCTTGAGAAGTATATTCAGATTTGGTATAGTTTCTTTGATGGTTTTTCATCATGTGTTGCCATCAATGACAAAAGGGGAGATTGTTGCAAGAATAGAGAAAGGAATGAAGGTGTTGTCATTGATGTCAACTAGTTAGTTGGTTATCTATTAGCTGTTGTTCGTTGTATATTTTGAGGATATTGAGAAAATTGTATTAAAGGAAGACTGCAAGTATTCATATGTTGCTCCAGTATTTTCCCCTATGTTCATCCAGTTCAGATATGTTGGTCATGATTGTTGAAGGTTGTTATATCCATATGTTTGGTTGATGGTTCATTTTGAAGTTCAAGTTGTTTTCAGTATTTGTGAACTATGGTTTTCTATGTTCTGGTTGAAGTTTGGGAGAAGGTTGCTGGTCTGGATTTCTCTTTGTTGAAATCTTTTGACTTGTGGTTATAGAGTTAAGATGTTTTTATTGCATTGAAGATAATTTTGGTTTTTGGAAGTTCTGAGCTTAATTGTTCTATGTGTTTTACACTAGTTTGGTAGACCATGTGTTGAGCACTATCTTTGAAGTTAATGAAGCATTTTGGATTTATTTTTTGGGTCCCAATGAAGTGTGTGTTTGGGTCGCCCTCATTCTAGTTCTACCCTAGGATGTTTGGCGCTAAGCTAATTCAAATTTAAATTTGGATGGCCAACTTTGTATCTTTTTCAAGGTTGGAGATAGTATAGATACATGATGAGCTAGTAATGAAAATAATACATAAGAAAAGAAGGAATATATAAGTGAAAGCGAAGACGCAATATTGATGTTATTTAGAAAGTGTGTGTGGGAGATCAGTGTGAAGCTTAATGTTGAGTTTTTGGATGTAGTGAGCAGAAGGCAAACTCTATTATTCATGCATGTTGATCAAGTAACTATGGTGGAATCCTTTTTTGCATTGAGATTGTAGTCTCTCTATAGCAAGGCTTCTTTGTCTTCTTTGTATCTTTGTGGTGGTGAGCCCTCTAGGTTGTAGCCCTATGGACAGTGAGCCTTGTTTTAGGAAGTGATCCTTTTGTAATCAGTTTTGATATTCTCTATAGTGTGAGTTAATCCTCATCATGGTTTTTCCCTTATTGGGTTTTCCACGTAAATTTGATGTTATTGTGTTTATGTGTTGGATTTTATTTTCTATATTGATGATTGATGATTAATCATTTAAGCAATTTTATGTATTAGTTTTGGTGATTGAATTAATGGTTAAAATATGTGATAGTTGATTCACCCCCCTCCTCGGTTGTCCTATTCAACACTAAATGCCCTTATAAAGAATCAATTGATAGCAAAAAGAAAGATAAGGTTAAAAAGGGTCTCTATTCCAAAGAAAGTAGTGGCTCATCTGAAGATGAGGAGAATGATTCAAATGATGAAACTCTCTTTATGGCTTTCAATACTAGTGAAAAAAGTGCAATATTGATAAATGAAAGGAGTTTGACTCCTTGGGTGATGAAGATATGTTTTCCTCTTATCCAGATTTGGAACCTATGGAACCTAAAGGTTGGTACTCAAATTCAAATGATTGGGGAGCATAATTTAAAGGAAAAATTTGGTCTACTCTAGAAAACTTGAATGAAGCAAGGTGACTAAATTAAAAATATGAAAGATTTCTTACAAAATCAAATGAAGAAAATAATAAATTGAAAATATAAGTTAAAAAGGGAAAATAATGTGAAATCAAACTAAAAGAGGAAAAATGCATGATCTCTGATTTAAAAATAAGGGCTGAAGAAGGCAAGAGGATTGGAGATTACTTGAATATCAAGCTCAATGATAAAACTGCTAAATGTTTAAAGCTTAAGGAGGAGATTGTCACCCTCAGGAATTACTTGAAAAGAGAAAAGGGGAAAATTTACAATGGAGAGAAATCTAATCTTGAGGATAGCTCCAAAACATTTGGAAGGCCTAAAATAAAGTAGGAAAAAGCTTACACTAATAACTCTAAAAGGAATGGCTCCAAATATGCAAAGACTACTCAAAATGGAAAGAAAGAAAGTGGATCCAATCCTAAATAAAAGAAAAAAGGATTTAGAAGTCCTCCATATATAAAATGGCATGATCCTTCTAGATTCAATCAATCTTTTCAAGGTTACTTTTTTTTGCAATATTTTTGGACATAAGGTTGTTGATTGTAGAGTTAGAAGAAGAAATGATAACATGGGTAGAAGATCACTTATGCCTCAAAGAAACAATACTATTTTATTTTATGGATATTCTTATTCTTGCAACAACTATGACCACAAGGCTAATGAGTATAGATCCAAGGTGAAGAGAAACAACACTATTCTAGAGCACAACATTGTTTACTATAAATGAAATATTATGGCACATAAGGTAAGCTACTATAGAAGTGGATTTTCTAAGCCACCAGTTCAAAGAAAGGTTGAATCTCATAGCTAGTAAAAGAAGGGAAATGAAAAGGTCTAGAAAGAAGACCATGAGAAGAAGGATGATACTACACTTGTGCACTATGCACAAGACTCTAAGAAAAACTAAGATAGAGCATTATATTAGGGGGATATTTCATTTTTAGGATGATTTTACCACCTGAAAAGAAAAAGGTTATAAATATTTCAACATGAAAGAAGATTTGAATGAGACTAATTGGTATGCAGATCTGTTGTACATAAATGGAATTTCATTGAAGATCTCGATGAAGGTAGATGATGTGTGAAGGTTGGTACACTTGTTTTGATTAATTACATTCTAGTTTTGTGTACTACACATAAAGATAAAGTCTTAAAACAATAAGGAATTCATGTGTATTCTCTTTGGAAAATTCAAGGTATTTTGGTTTTCTCCTATCCATAGAAAAGGGTTATGTATTTCAGTCTATCTAAGTTAAGTTAATCATGGTGTGAAGGTTTCATATCCAAGCTTTCAAGTCTTTATACCTTTTGAAGTGAAATATATTAGTGAAAAAGTTCCAAACTGGCATAATGGTGAAGGCTTGTTGAACTGCTCTATATTCTTTTAGAAGTAAATTATTGTCCATACATATCTATGGCGATGTTCAATGCATGTAAAATTGATGTATGAGATGATTTGGTGTGTTGCAAATCTCTGTATGGCCTCAAGAAAGCTCCTACAACTTGGTATGCTATATTGGATAAAGAAAGGTAATGTAGATAGTAATCTATACATTAAGGTTCAGGAAGACAAGTTATTGATTAGGGTTGTGTATGTTGATGCCATCATCTTTGGTGGAGATGGTGATATGTGTAAAAAATTTGTAGAAGAAATGCAAAAAGAATTTGATAAATGTCAATGACTAGTGAATTTCCCATCTTCCTTGGACTTTAAATTATTTAGAAAGATGGTGGCATCTTTATTTCTCAAACCAAATTTATGTAAAGGAAATGTTGAAGAAGTTTGTGATTAAATATTCCAAACAAGTGGGTACTCCTATGGTGACAGGTTGTCACTTAAGAAAATATGATGTCTTTGGAGGTTGATCAAACTCTCTATAGGTCCATTCTTGGAGGTTTGTTGTATTTAACTTCTTCTAGACTAGATATCATGCATGTGGTATGTTTGGTTGCTAGATTTCAAACCAATCCTAACAAATCCAATGAGAAAGTTGAGAAAAGAATCTTCAGATACATGAAGGGAACTAGATTATGGCATATGGTACAAAAAGGATAAAAAATTCTCTCTAAGTGTCTATACTAATGTTGATTGGGTAGGTTGTGCTGATGACCGAAGGAGTATAAGTGGAAGTACATTATTTTGGAGAGACATATTGGTCTCATGGTTCAGTAAAAACTAGGGTTCAGTGTCTTTGTCCATAACAAAAGTAGAATATATTGTTTTAGCATCTTGTTGTACTCAAGTTCTTTAGATGAAGCAGACTTTAAAGGATGTGAAGTTGATTTATGATGAACCTATTCCTATACTATGTGCACACGTGAAATTAACATTTTAAAGAATCCGGTAATGCACTCAAGCACTAAACACATCTCAGTCCAGTGCCACTTTTTGAGAGAGAAGGTTGCAAAACATGAAGTCAAAATGGAGTATGTTCCTACCAAGGACCAAGTTGCAGATATTTTCACTAAGGAACATTCAAAGGATACTTTTGTGTATCTATGGAAGAAGTTAGGGGTTATTTCCCCTTCATATTCTAACTAGATGCATAAATGATGCATCTATTCAAGGGGAGAAATTAAAGTCATATCCTTTAATTTTGGATTGATGAGTGCTACCTCTTAGAGGGAGATGGTATAAAGGGGGAGTCTTGAAGATGTTATATAGTTGTTGCTAGTTGAAGAAGTTGTGATGTTGGTCAAAGGGGGAGTATGTGTTGTTGTTTCAATAAGAGTGTATGACCCTTTTCCCTTGATGTCAAAGGGGGAGAGAGAGCACTGTGTATTGCCATCAATGCCAAAGGGGGAGATTGTTGGTTGTTGTTTTCATTGAGTTCAACACTCAAGAGAATGTTGGAAGTTGTTGTCATTGATGTCAACACTGATTGTTGGTTGCCATTGATGTCAGCAAATGAGAAGTAAGTTGTTAGTCCGTTCTATTGATTGGAATTGTTATACTATGTTTGGGCTAACATTGGTGATGAAGTTCATGGTTGGATTTCATGCCTTATCAAAGAAGAATTGCTGAAATTTCATGATTGGATGTCATGCCTTATCAAAGAAGAGTTGTTGAAGTTCATATAATGCATTATTTTTGTTAGCAAAGTTGATTTCAGAATGGTATATTCAAATGAGGATTAGAAGCATGACCGATAGTGGAGAGATATTGTTGAAGGTCTACAGTATGTATTATGCTCTCTCCTAATGTTCCTAATGAAGTATTTGTTGTTGAAAGGAAGTTTTGGCCTCTACAAGTTGCTTAAGTGTTTCTAGTTCAGGAAGATATAGTGAATTCTATTTGAGAGAATGCTCCACATTCCTTTGTTATTGATGTTTTGGTCTTGCAGTTTGGTATTCAATGTTAGTGTTCTATTGATGTTGTACTCCTATATTTTTACATCAACTATGTTACCAAGGATATCTTTGTGAATTTTTGAAGGTTGGTAGTGTTGTTGATTGTCCAAAGTGGTTTGGGAAATGCTCCACATTTCTCCACATTGATGTCTCTTCTCCTATGGCTCATTGAATGTGCTCTCAATGTTTGTGCAGTGTCTCAATTCCAATCTCATATGTTGAAGTGATGCACAAGTTTTTCTATTGATGCTACATCATTCCACTATGTATTTCATGCTTCCTAAATGAATTATTATTTACTTATTTCATATGTAGTAGTTTTTTATTGCATGATGGTATGGAAGAAGCATATGAAATCATTGTTGGATATTCAGGGTACATCCTAATGTGATTTCCAGATTACTAATTGGTTGCTTTGGTGTCACATTGTGTCTTGACCTGGCTTTCTAGGATATTTATAGATATTTGGTTGGCGTAGCTTCCTCCTTTTCTTGCATTGTGTTCTTGGGGGATTGTGCCAGCAATGGAATATGTGTTGTGATAGATTTGGGTCCTGGCCTATCCTACTTGGAACCACATCATTTTAATCCAATAAGAAGTATGGTTTTGGGTCAATTGGTTATGTGTTTCAACGTTTCATCCAAACATTTATGTTGGCTCCATGATTATCATTGCACCAAAGGTTGACTTGTTAATGCCCAATACAACTGTTAGAGTTAAAAAATTCATGGGAGGCGGTTAATCCATGTCATGAATCTTGAGGGGAGCGTTGATCATCTACGAAAGATCCCTCCTCAGCATTACTCGAGGGGATCCAAACCCGACACCTTTGGATCTGATACCAATTGTTGGCCCCACAGTTGCTACTACACCAAAAGGTCAGCTTGTTAATGTCAGATACATTTGTTAGAGTTAACAAATCCATAAGAGGAAGCTAAGCTGGGTGTCATGAATCCCAAGGGAAGTGTTGACCATCTGCCAAAAATTTCCTCGATGCTAACTTAGGTTGATGTGTGTCTATGTATAAATGGTTTTGGATCACATTGAAAGAAGTGCTAAAAGTGATTTTGTTCCTCTCTATCTTCTAGATAGGACTGCATTATGTTTTGGTGGTTGAACAGTTAATTTCATTATTCATCCTTTTCCTAGTTGACCTATTTGAAGTTTTGAAATGTTGTGATGGATATATATGCAAGATTATTTTGGATGAAATAGGTGGAGAATTTTACAAGTGTGAATAAATATGTGTGCAAATTGTATTGAATATCTTGCAATGATAGTGTTAATCTGTGTTGAAGGAAAGATCAATTGTGCTATAACACCTTAGTCAACAAAGTGGTGTGTTGGAAATCATTGTAATTCTCTCTAAATCATATTGTATCCTGCTCTGAGTCTATAGTGAATCTCATTAGGTCCCTATATATTTCTCTTGAATTCGTGTCAAGTCTTCAGTTCAACAAGTCCTCTATATCTTGGTCTAAGGTAGTGAGTCTTCTTGCAAGTCATTTTTGGCAATGAGCCTTATATTGTGAGTTAACTCTCATAGTGGTTTTTTCCTCATTGGGTTTTCCATGTAAATATGGTGTTCTCCTTGTGCATGTGTGTGTTCTCTATTTCTCATTGTTGTTGATCTAGTTAGAGTAGAATTGCTATATCTTTGTTCTAGAAGTTTTGAAGTTTCTAAGGATTGAAATTGCTATATCATTCTTTGTTTTCTTTATTTTGTAAAGAAGGTTGTCTTGTGTACTAAAATAGTTAAGTTTTAGAATGAATTAAGTTTTGATAATACTGATTCACCCCCCTCCTCTCTAATTCTTGAAAAGTGTTCAACAAGAACAAGTGCAGGCATACTCATTTAAAATCATAGAGCCTACAACATCTTCAGAAGGGAGACTTGCGAAAAAATTAAACTTGATAAATACAGGGTTGAAACATTTTTGTACAGTCCTCTAGACCACCACTGTCATAGTGAATAGATACATGAAAAATATTGTAGGCATACAAAAATTACTACAACCTCTGGAAGACAATCAAATCTCAATAAAACTAATTTAGTGATATGATTAATGAGATAACTTCTTCATGGTTGACACCTTCAGACACACAACATGCAACAAGAAATATAACACATATTTTTGCAACTCAAAATGATAAGTCGAGGGGAATATAATGATAATTCTAGTACTCCTACAATTTTTTTCATCTTTGGCACCAACCTTCTACAATAGTGACAATATTTGACATCAATGACAACCTATGTTCAACATACGGTCCCCCATAAAGCTAGGTTGTAATTCTTCATAGATTTCATGTCATATAATATGTCATTAAAGTTGTCACAAAATATTACATTATTCCTCATTATGAATTCTCATGCCCCACTGTAGGAAAATAGATGCAACTAATAATATTTAAATATTTATTTGACCTGTTTTACCATTTTTATAAATTAAAACTTAGTTAAGGCCAAAAAATATTAATTATTTTCCTAAAAAAATTCCTTTATATCATGATAAATATGAAAATGGGCTTTTGCATCCACAAAAAATAAATTAATTAAACAGGGGAAATAACCTAAAGTATGATTAAAGTGAGATATTTTATTTTCATTTGACTTGGAAAATGAGTCATAAAAGAGTGGCTTTGAAATGTGACATTTGTGTGTCATTCCAAATTCATCTTGTACTATCAACACAACATCAAAAGCATCACCATGTATCTTAATTGTATATTTATTTTTTATTCTTATTTGGACAAGGAATAAAAAGAATGTGGATCCAACTTGTGATACATGCCCCATTCAAATGAATTTTCCTTCTAAATTCTTCTTTTATTGCTGATGTAACTCTAAGATCATCATCATATGTCTTGGGCAATAAATCAAAAAAGGGTGGATTTAACATGTGATACTTGGATCTTTAAAAAAAAATATTTTAAATTTATCTTTGCTATCAACATGACTCCAAAATGTGAAACAAATAGATTATGAGATTTTTGTTTGAATGAAAGAGATTCCAATAAATAAAAATAATTAATCATGTATTTTAAATTTAATTTATTATTAATAAAATTAAAATTAAATAATATTATTATATTTTTATTTAATAAATAAGTAATATTTTTAATTTAAATTCTATTAAAAATAATTATTTATATAATAACACAAGAATTTTTATAATATATAATTTGATGATAAAATTTATATTAAACTTTTTAAAATTAAATTTACTTAATAAAGATGTTATCTAATACAGTTACATCAACAACATCTGAGACCTCAACAATCACTTTACTACTTAATTCACTAATCAAAACATAATTAGAACTTGCCAATAAATTTACTACTTAGTTCACTAATCAAAATATAATTATTATTTTCAAAGAAAAATCTAGTTTGCAGGGTTCCCACAACTATCAAAATAGAATAACTTGATGCATAAAAAAATCTAAGGGACTCCAAAAATAGTCTATAGAATAGCTCCAACCATGTGCATCTATCAAAGTGAAAAGAGATCCCCCCAATCAAAATCCACTTCAATTCTCACATTGAACCCACCATTTATAACCATTCAAATGGCTTCCTAAAATTGGCATGACCATTGTGTACACATGCAACCTAGAAGTGGAGTGTAGTAATCACAAATTTGAGGTAAAGTAGTAGATATTATTATTGTACACACTTGAAATGAATCTACCTCTTGCCCAGCCTAGGTATCACATGGGCCTTAAAATGCCAAGCTTGTTGCAGGTTTGTTTCATTTTCCTTTTTATACCTAGTAAAAAACATTTGGAGGATTGACCAGGTGTAGAAAGTTTTCCATTTTCTTCATCGACCCCAGAAAAGATTCTACTACATATGAAGTCCAAAAATGCTCTATGTTTTCTTCTAGATCTCTTTTTCAATTTTATTTATGCAAGATTCATTTCTACCATAAGCCACACTTTTGAGTTATTTCATTACTGTATATAATTAATTTGTGGGTACATATATGAGAAATTTGTGGCTATTGTGAAGTATTTTTCCACCTTAGTCATTTTTTTATTTTTGGTTTACATAAATGTCTTCGGCTTTGGGTGCACCCGCACTCAAATAAAATCATCGGAAATATGCACAATGCGCCACGTGGTGGCTGTATAGCTTTCATCTTTCATCTTCCTTTCATGAGAAGGTTTGGACACGTGTTTACTTGTCAGATATTTTCTTGGTAGCTATATTTGCAAGCTCGAGAGTTTCCACCTTGTTGACACATCATCTCTTCACTGCGGGTTATTTGCACTGCCTATAAAGTAATCTGATTGAGGAGTTTTTCAGAGTTGGCTGGATTTTTCTTCTCTTTTCCTTGGTCTTTGGGATGGAGGTTTTGAGATGATACCTTGGAGTGATGCGGTTGGTCAACTGGGTCCTTTTTCCAGGCTATTGTTTTTAGGATATGATCGTGTATGAGCTTTTATCTTTGCTAAAATATCTAAAGGGTATTAATGCAGTAGTTGAGAATTAATGAGCAAAGATCTTTTGTAGCCTAACCAATGGTCAATGATTGGATCATGTGCTATCAACTATCAACACCTGGCAATAATTACTTATGAGCTAAGGCAGTATATCTTTTTTTTTGGCTATAAAGGGAGGGCAATGACACAAAAAGAAAAATATTTTTTTTAGATTTTCCAAGAAATATTTTCTTCATTAAGAAAATGTTTCTTTAGTTTTCTTAATGGTTTTTAGAACTATTTTCAAAAACAAGTTATAGAACTAGTTTATTCTGGCATGTTATACATATTAAGGTTTAAACTATTATTGAATTAGTATCTGACCTTTGTTTCAAAGTTCATTTTATAATTAAAGCACGAGCTATTGAGGAGAATTTATTGAGACTATGCATGCATGGACTTTTTCAAACTTTCTTTCTTTATATTGTCATTATGAATGAAACACGGTGTCTTGCAAGCTATATCTAGGTAGTTTAAATAGTAGATTTCTATGCTTTATGCTTGTATGGTAGAATAAAGGCTTAGGAAATTGGACTATGGCATTGGAATTTTCTTTTTTTCTTAAAGTTGTTTTTTTTGTGCTATGTTGTATTGGGAGATAGAGTTCATGTGATTTCTAAAATATTGTTCTTTTACCCAAAATATTTTTTTATGTTTGATCAGACCTTAATGAACAGTACCTATGGAAAGATCTGAAAGTCTGCACTATGCTTGAAGTTAGCCTTTGTTGTTCGTTATCTTTCCAACAATGATGGGTTGTGGCATTTTGTGTTTATTTATATCAATCATAGGAATGATATTGGTTTGAAATGTTGTAAAAGCTTTGGTGCATCACCTTTTATGTTTTATGTTTACATTTTGTTCTCCCCTTATCTCAAAACCTCAAAAGTAGAGTTGAATTTCTATAAAAAAACCCAGAGGTATTCAGTGAGATGAAATTTGTCCCCCACTCACTGAATTTCCCATAAGACTATCGAAGAGGCGCAAGCTTTGATGATCAACAGTTCTTTTTTTGGCACACCCGATGAGACCGAAGTTTTTCCAAATGCCTAATTAGAAGTCAGAAATATTTCTTGAATCAAGCTAAGGAAGGAAATTAAAAGTTTCATTCTTAGATTCCAAACAAGAGCATCCTCGAGAGGTCACTTCCAGTACTCTCAGTTACCTGCCTCAATCCCTAGAAGGAGGAGACTTACAAGTTTTATATCACCTATAAGGAGTAATAGAGTGAGAAGATAGAGTCTAGTATCTAGACCTTATCTACTCCATGTGGAGGCTTAAACTTCCAAATAAGATTACCTGTATATATGATTCATAGGAATCTTCTCTCTATGGCTCATGTACCTCCCCCCGCCCCTAGAAATTTCATAACATGGCATAATGGTAGTCCACTACAACCCCCCACACCCCCAGATGTATGGCCTGTCATACCTACTAATGCCCTCAAGACTATTCCATCTGGAGAAGATTTCAAAACCCCTTTTGAACACCTTCAAGATATAGCAGAGGTATGTAGGGTACATAACATATCAAAGGAAAACATCATGTTGAGACTGCTAGCTACCTCTTTTAAGGGGAAGGCTCAAGATTGGTATTGGTCTCTGGCTCAGGTTCCATCCTTTCTTGGGACCAGCTCAGACAACACCTATTTGAATGATTTTTAGAAAAAGGAGACCGTTCTTTGTTGTTATAACAACTAATCACCATCAAGAGGGCTCCACATGAAGCCGTGAGTGACTTCAACACTAGGTTCCACAAGACCTGGCAAAGGATCCCCATGAATGCTTGACCCCAGCCTGTGATGGTGTTCATGTTCTATCTGAAGGCCTTTAACTCAGATATTGCAGTCATGATAACCTCCATGGGAGGGGATATCTTGTTGATGCATACAAAGTAGCGGTACACACAAAGAATAATTTGATCAGTGTTGGGAAGCATCCGCCTCAACCACCAATGCTAGTATTTGTAGAAATATCTAATGGTCATCAGGAAGAATCCAATCCAAGTACTCTTGCAACACAATTAAATTTGGTCACCCCGTAGTCTACAAATGAGTATCTTGTCACTCAAGCAAGCACATCGAGTCTTTCCCCAATGGCAGTGGACATAGTTGATATGAATGATCTCATGTGAACTTTTTCTAATGAATTGGTCATTATGAAATGACAACAAGTGACGCCTCCAAAAATGACCACTCAAGCCTATAGTGGAGGAAAGTCGCCTTATCAACAAAATTCATATCAAGGACCCTACAGAGGGTAGGTTCAACAAACATCGTTAGCAAATTAGATAGTTCTAACCACCATGCCATTATAGACAATCAATGGTAGCCTAAATAAAGAGCTAGTCCTAGGTCAAAACAATTTGGCGAAAGATGAAAATGTCTGGTGTTTCTCGTGCAATGATGGCCATAAGTCTTGACTATGTTGGACTTTGTGATGGCTTTCTCCCCTTAAAAGAGAAAGGAACTTTTGTTTGTTGATGTAATGGCTGCTAAGGGTAAGTTGATGGTGGAGGATTATGTTGCTATTAAGGGTGTTGCTAAAGGTTTTGTTTTGAGTTGTGAGGTAAAAACTAGTGGGCCTAGGGTTAGGAATAGAAATAGATTAACAAATTAGGCTAGGGCCCTGGGTATTGAGGTTTCTGATACTGGGCTTAAGGGACAGAAGCTTGCTACTAGTGAGATTGAAGCTGTTGAAATTTTGAACAATATGTAGTGTTTTCCAGTTTCTGGCTATTTTTTGGCTGGTGGTTTGTTGACAATGGGTTGTTGGTTGTTTAATGTTGTTCCCTTTTTGTTTCAACTAATATTTTTTGTAAAGGGTTTTGGGCCTCTTCAAAACCCATCTTTTACCTCTAATCAAAATGATGGCCATATGCCCCAAAACTACCCAAGGGGAAATATGCAACAAAAGGTGCTAGAAAAAAGGAGTAAGGGAATGATCCTAAATGGGGATGAGGACAAATCATCCAAAATGGAGAATGCCCGCTATAGAGCACAAATGCAAGGGATGTCCCTAGAACAAGAATTAGATATTGCACCTAATAAAGCTCTTTTCTCATGGTTGGAAGAGGATGAGGCTGTGTTCGCAAATGAAGCCCCAATTACTGGAATTCCACAAGTGTAGTCAAATTATAACACAAGATCAAAAAGAAGGATTATAAGAGAATATGTACAATAATCTCTGCCATGTCTGCAGCCGCGTCAACTGTTCCCCCCGGAGAAGCAGGCTTCATCATCCATCATCTGACCTTTTCCACAACCACATAATGTACCATTGGTAGAAAAAGGAGACAAACAAAACACCAAGCCCAGTCACGATGGAATATTTTCTCCAAAAATGAAGGAAATACCACCATTTAAGCCTAAGGCCCAAACAGTGGGGACACTTAACGTGGTGGAGCAATTGAAAAGGAACCTTCCAATGTATCATTGTGGGATGTCATATCAATTACCAAGCAAAAACCCTACTTCAAGAAGCATTAAAGGTGGAAGAACAAATCTTGCAGGTGAATGCAACTTAGTCGTGCATTCAAAGCAGGAATAAAAGACCTAGGATTCCCCCAGGATCTGAAAGAAATAGCTAATGCAATTGATATGGGCAACACAAAAGATAAAAAGGTAAGCAGAACAAAGCCCACACCTTTCTTTTTAACACTTATAGTAGGAGACAAATTATTGCATAATAATATAATTGATTTAGGGGCTAGTACCACTATCATGCCAAAATAAGTGGTAGATGCTTTGAAGTTAGAGTATGAACCCCTTGAAAAGGGAATTATGCAACTGGATGGGAAGAAGGTTCCAACTGTTA
The DNA here is from genome assembly GCA_007258455.2 of Sequoia sempervirens. NCBI lineage: Eukaryota > Viridiplantae > Streptophyta > Pinopsida > Cupressales > Cupressaceae > Sequoia > Sequoia sempervirens. Next base: position 79,414 of record VDFB02121396.1, read on the forward strand.
GTCAGATAAAGGATTTTTCCTTGACCCTTTTCTCCTTCCCAAGCCAAACAGTCATGCAAGAAGTGGTAGTAATAGACATTCCACCGATCTTCAAAATGTGTCTATCAAGATATTTCACCACCAAGCTTGGCAGATACCTGACACTTGACTGGTCCCACCTGATATTGAGAACCAAAAATGGGGTGAAGATGAAGATCCTATCTAAATCCTTGCATCCCGAACACATTGCGGATGTTGCAAATCTATGCTTCAAAGTTACCCATACCTCTACTTTTCAGTGGGAGAGATATTGTGTAGAAATTCCTAGAGAGGAAGAAGATACAAGCGAGCGGGTTTTGGAATAAGAGATGTTGCTCAACTAGTTCATTAATTTTGATCCACTTGGAAATTTCCATGCTACGGGACTAAGTACCTATGTAATTTTTGACAAGGATCAAGTCTTTCTAAAACTAATGAAGAGTCAAGAGAAGTCTAACAACACTCTGATAATCATTTGTGGACCTTATATTTTGATGATGTCGAATGCAAGCTTGGTGATGGAGTAGGTGTCTGATTAATGTTTCTAATGGAATTGGAAAACCCTAGAAACTATCATTTTTAGTTTCCATGCTCCAACGACGATATTGAATATGAAGCTTTGGTTCATGGGTTGATTCTAGCAGAGCAGATGGGCGCAAGTAAGATACGAGTTGTTAGAAATTTAGAACTAGTAGTAAGCTAGATCTATGGGAAAGTGAATACAATTTAAATATATGGCTAAGATCTTACATACATAAGGTATGGGATCTCATCAAGAGTTCTGAAGCTTTTGATATACAAGGAAATCCCCAACCACAAAACAACATTGTTGATTAGATGTTTCTTATCGGACCATAGTTGGAATCAATTTCTAACTCGACAAAGCAAGATGCAGTGCAAATCATTTCCCAACCCTCAATTTTTGACAAAAGTCAGAACTGGTGAATTTTGGGTGACAATATTCAAATTATTTCCTTTGCACAAAAGTCAGGAACTACTCTCGACTATCCATCATTAAGGATGGATCTCCTCAAAGATACAATAAATGGTAAGAAAAAAAATCTATAATTTCGAAGGATTGTGAAGAGCTTGATGTTGGAAACAATAGAATACTAACAATTTCCAGGAAAGCCTCTCACAAGGATAAAAGAAAGTTGAAGGATCTATGCTGCAGATATGATCTTAGAGGTTATGACCCAGGTATAGTTCAGGATACAATTTCCCTAGGTGAAAGACCCAAGTCCGTATGAAAGAGACAAAGGATATTCAACCTAAAGGTTGAAGCTTTGGTAGCACAAGAGCTTGTCAAGTGGGGTGAATCAAAGGTCATATGCCCTATCAAATTTTTCTCCTGGGTATTAAATCTGATCCCACTTTGGAAAAGGAATAGCGATATCCAACATAGTCTTGATTATCAAGACTCAAGGAATATTTTAGTGGAGGACCATTACCCCTCATCACGGATGAAGCACTTCTCATAGACTCTAACCAGATCAAAAAAATTCTCCTTGATAGATGATTCCCCAAGGAATAATCAATTCTACATAATGGAATCCAACTAATAGAGGACAATGTTTACCACCAAGTGGGAAATGTTGCATATTCAAAAACACCGTTCAAACTCTCTAACGCTAGTGCAACTCTTCAAAGGGCAATGGGAATTAATTTAGAAAGATGGGTCTACTAGATTATTTTCATATATTTGGGAAATTCATCAGTCAAAGATGATCATCTCGATCATCTAAAGGGGTTTTGTTTGAAAGACCAATGATTTGGGATTCTTCTTAATCCAAAAAAATATTTCCTTAGAGCATCCCAAAGAAAGCTTCTTGGCTTTACAATTCCACGGGAGGGAATAGTAATAGATCCAAAAAAGATCCAAAGCTTAGAATTAAACATAAGATCTTTTCAGGAGAATTCTAATCTTGTTTGAGGATTCATACCAGATTTCATAAGCATTGCGACCCCGATCACCCTAATGATTAAAGAGAACCTATATTTTCAACAAATTTCCAAGGGAACAACGGTTATCAAGTAGTTAAAGATGGCTCTCTCTAAAGCCTTGACATTCATTATCCTAGATTTTTCCAAAAAAATTATACTCATTATGAATAATGACCAACATCGTATAGTTTTTGTGCTCACTCAGAAGTACGAGGAAGAGAATGAAGAGCATCCTATTGCATTTATTTCAAGGAAAAAGAAGCAAAAGGGAGCCAACGTGTAGGAATACATCACATGAGAAAAAATTGTCAAGTTTCTTAAGGAGCTAAAAGCTAGATTTGGCTTACTCAAGACCATTATACCCGATAATGCTCGAGGTCTGGTGGAATCACAAGGGTAAAATTTTGCTACTAGATATAGGATTTTTCTAATTTTTTTGTCAAATTGTCATTTACAGGGGAGTGGATTAACATAATCAATCAACAAGAACCTAACTAGGTTAATCAAATGTATTAGGTTAAGAAGACAAAGCGATTGGAACAGTCACAAATGGGCCACCCTGTTGATGAACCAAATCACCCTCAAGTTGGCTCTAAAGGTTTCTCCATATGAAATGATGTATGAAAATTCAGAAAAAACCCCAAGGCTAGAAGAAGACAAAGAAAAGGCTCATGGATCCACAATTAATTGTCAGTAGATGATCAAATGATATTTTGACAAAAAAATTTCTAACCTAGACTTCAAAGAAGAAAGTTTAGTGCCAAGGTACAAAAGACGTGCTGGAAAACCAGGGCAACATACAAAATTCAAAGTGCTGCAAAGAGGACCTTTCAAAAACAATGCGTGCAAAAGAAAGAATCCGTATAGACTCAAAGCAATGGAGAACAAGGCTTTAGATGTACCAGTGAATGATATTTCTCTAAGGATCTTCCATTAAAACATAATTCTTTTTTTTTAAATTAGCAATTGCGTACCATATGTAAAAAAATTGTAATTTTTTTGAAATTTTGAGAATAAAACCCAAGAATAACATAGAGGAGATAAAGGCTATATTATATTATGTTTATTGCCAAATTTACAATATAATGTATGACTTAAGGCTCAAAATATCACATGAGGCTCTCTCGAGCAAAACCCAAAAGAGGGAAGTGAGCAAAAAGTTGCAAAAGGGATGCAATGAGTAGAAAAACAATAAACTTTAGCCTCCAACCATTGAAGAAGAAGAAAAAAGGGGCTCAGGTTCTACTTCTTCTCCTTCTTTTCTTCTTCTTCTTCTCCTTTTCTTCTAACAAGTTGCAAGCAGGGGCAAAACACACAGCACATGTAGGTTGTGAAGTGCAGACCTAGGGTCTACTCGCTGCGAATTTGCACCAGGAAACTAAAGTACTTTCTCCAGGAAATCCCTAGAACCCACTCAATGATGCACTCCTGTAGAAGAAAAGTGGTTGCTAGTTGACAAGAACAATAGTGTGTCTCCATGTCCATGGTTTGAAAGTCAGTAAAGAAGGGAAACCAGGGTTCATCTACTCCAAAATCCACATGCCTGCGGAGGTCCATAGTGCTAGGGATACCAATGCCACGGGTGGCCACTCACAATATCTCACCAATCCCTTCCATCAACAAGTTGTCGAACATATTCTGGCACAACTCAATCATCATGGGCTTGGCCACATTCAGGTCCGGCAGTGATGCCATGAAGCAAGAGAGCAAGTTGCAGTTACCCACTTGAACACAGTCATGACTAGGGGTTCACAATTCTTCACCAAGCACTTGATTTAGTCAGCAGTGACCTCTCCCACAAAGTAGTTTTGTGGTCTCTATGGAAGTAGCCGAATAGGGGTACTTGTCGATGGTCAAAATAGCACAACAACATTAAACATAATATCTCTATCCTATTTCTCCTGAAAAGAAAGATAACATAAATAAATCTATCTTCCAAGGTCTTGGTAGTTGGTTCTCAACTATTTTGATGTTACTCAATTGCCAAAGCAATTGTAATATTCAAGGGGCCTACTGGTTTAAAGGAATACAAACTACATCATATCAATTAACCTACATTTGGGGGGTATAAATAAATAGAAAAAGATAGAACAGAGCCTTAGAACAATAAAACATGAATATAAATTTCTTCACATCTAGAAATGTACCTTAACAATGAGTGTTTTCTTCAACTAACCAAAACCATAACATGATGCAATCCATAGCATAACCTAAACCATTGCATCCATTCATACTACTAATTCAACAATTACAACCATTCATCAAAGCTTTACTTCAAGATCAAAACACATCACCCACTCATTGCTAAAATCATATCAATAGACACAAATGAATTCCATTCATAGACAATTCAATGAAATAATCTTAGATTTGGTTTCCCCTATTGATTTTCATCAAGTAGAAAACATTTATGCACAACATCCACTGGCATACAAATGATTACGATTCATTAACATTATCATTTAGGTTCAAACTTGACAATAACATGAAATTGTATAAAACTATAAAATTATCTAAGTACAACAAAGTTTCTCAAAGTATCTTCTTAAAACTTATAAGATCCTAAGACTATAACAATACTATCTGCTATCTTATTAGGTGGCTAATCCTTCTTCTATCAGCTGACCTTTACAAAATGGATCCCAAAATTACATATAGGGAGGCTATGCACTAATTTCTCTCAATCAAAAATTGAGATCCACTAATCAAGAAACCAAAACTACATGAGGTGACTTCACTAGCTGATCTTCAGGTCCATGGTTGATGGCCCTGTCATCCAAAATCTAACACCCAAAGGAGGAAGATAGAACGGTTGGATGATATCTACAGTTAAGCTTATGTCATAACCCTACAAAATAGGAGAGAAGAGAAAGTTGACCATCAAGATAGAATATTCCATTGCCAATTCATCCTTCCATAGTTTGCTTAAGAAGATATTCATCATAACTAGAGAACACTTGTTGAAGAATATCCACATCAGGTCCATCTACCCAATTATCTTCAAATTTAATTCTTTTCAACTCAGTGGAGGAAAATTCTTGCATATCTTTCAACTTAATCAACTCCCTCCTAGCAGCCTTTACTTCATCTCTGATGTCCATGAGTCTATCTAACAACAAGTCTTCGCCATCATCCTCTTTTTGTACACCTCCTCAAATCCTTTATTCCATTTCTCTTTTAATTTATCAAGAGGAAGACCTTCTTTGACATGGATATCTACATTGACCAAAATAGCAATTACTGCCTCCAATTCATCAATTTGTTCATTCAAGCCCTTACTAGCTTCATGAACTTCATTTTTATGTTCATAGATGAATTTGGATCTAAACTTGATTATGCTCAATGTTGTCTCAATGAAATCTGCATTATCCTCATTAAGGATTGATTGCTCCAAAAGAGTTGGCTTGGGTACCTTAATGATATCCTTTAGTTTCTTGACATGCTCTCTATACTCTTCCTCTTGTTTCTCCAAGACTTCAACATGTTGATTCATCTCTTCCCACAACTCCAATGCACCTTCATGAACTTTAAAACCATCAACCACTAACTCACCAAACTCTTGATTAAGTTGATCAATCCATCTATCCAACATCCCAACTTTACTTCTCATTTGTACCAAATCATCAAATTCTTTCTTGATTAGTAAGATTAGGGTCTTTGGAGCAGCAGCTTGTTGAGAAATGGGAGTGGAGACATCCTTCAATAATTTATGTAACTAATCCAATTGGGCTTTAATTTCATCCTTCCTTTGTTTATCCTTGATCATCCTAGATTTGGTGGAGGATGCCACAATGTCAATAATGTTCATTTGTTGATTCCTTGTAGGTCTCCCCAAATTGACAGTGCCCAACTGGTAATCAGTTACTTGCATATCTTGTCTATCTTTTTCCACCATTGGGATTGCACATTCAGCTATAATCTCACTCACATTTGTGAGCTTAGTGGAATGAAGACCCTATCCTTTTTCTTGGGCCTCTCTTTCTCTATCTCCTTCATCATTTCATCCTAATTCAAAGGTTGATGTTGAACTATTTTCTTCCTCTCAAGTTCTAGCTTCAGCCATGTTGGAGTAGCAGGAGTGGTAGCTACTTGTGTAGAAGAAGAAGCAATGGTGGTAGAGGAAAGAAGTTGCAGAATGGTGATCTTATGTTGAGAATCAACCTCTTGTACCTATTTTTTTCCCTTTCTACAGCTTCTTTTGCAAGCCTTTCGGCTTCAACCTTATCCTTTCAATCTTGTATCTTTTTTAGCTTCTAGCTCCTTTTTCAAATATTCTTCTTCTAGCCTCCTCTCCTCATACATTTGATCTCTTTATATCTCAAACTCTTTATCTTTATCTTAGGCCTCTTTATACCTTTGTTCATGCTTAGCAAGTTCTTTAGCTTCCTTTTCTCTTTGCAGGCATTCATCCTCCTCTCTCTTCCTATGAGCTTCCTCAACAGACTTAAATTTAGCTTGAAGGGATTCTCTTCCTCTCCTTTGTTGATATTTTTCCTCCTCAAGCTCATGAATCTTCTGCAACATAACCAATTTGTCCCTCTCCTCCTTGGTCTTCAATTCTTTCTCTTTTTGTTGTTGCAACAAGTCTTCTTTCTCCTTTCGTTTCCTTGCTAGTTACTCCTCCTTGGCCTTAGCCTCAACTTCCTATTGTTTAGCAAGTGCCTCATCTTATGCTTTGGAACCTTCTTCCTTCCTAGCATCCTCAAATAGCTTCCATTGATCTTCCTGGGTGAGGACATGCCCAGTTACCACATCATCAATATCTTCATTGGATACAACCACATGATTTTCCTTGTCATAATGGGTAGCCTCATAATCTGTATCAACATCATGCATTTCAATTTCATGCTCTTTCCCTTTCAAGGATTCAACTTCCTTATGAAGGGTTCCAATAGGAATTTCCCCAATTGGTTTCTCTACAAGATGAGGTTGAGTTGAGGTTTAACCTCCAGCCTCTATTGTGGCCTCCTCTCCATGCGATTCAGGAACATCTTGAGTAGGAATTGCAGGTTCAAGCTCCTCTCCAGAATTGGGAGGGAAAACTTCCAATGGCTCCTTAGGAGTTGTCCTTTTTGTCCTTTTATATCCCCAGGTGGTACCTAGAATTTTTTTCTTTTTAGAATTTTGAGCCTCTAGCTCCTTGATCCTCATAACCACCCACTGGATACTTCTATCCAGGACTAGCCTTGCAATTTTTTTGATGTCAATGGATTCATCTGCATCCCAATCCACTGGATCCAAGTCTTTAGTACCTATCTTATCAGCATCATACTAGGGATCCAGGATAACACCATCATCTGACAATGTGTCAGGAAAATCCTCCTTTGCCCCATACTCAATCATGAGTGGAATGGGAAATCTTTCATAATTCCTTCTTCTTAGATCATATTCATATTGTAGGTCCATCCAAAAATCTTCTAGAAAACTGAAATGCTTATCAAAAATTATAGGAAGCAAACCTTGCATCTTGTGCTTGGGATCAAAATACTTCCTAGATGTATATAAGCCTAATCTCAAATGGATGAAATCATCACAAATCACCTTTGCTACAACATTGTGGGCACAACTATACTCTCCCAACTTCATGGTAAATTTATGGCAACCAGTCTTGTGCTTGCTAGCAAATTTAAGATTGACCCCTATGGCTTGGTAGATGAACTCCATAAGAAAATTTTTGTTATTGCAACATCTAGGCAATAAATGAGGATGGCCACCAAATCTAGCCAACCTAAAGTAGGTGAATTTGGGGTATTGGATGTACCAATGTCCCTATTCTACAATGAATTCCATGGAATCCATGCTAAGTCTATACCCTACATCTCCTATTAACCAATTAATGATGACATACAAGAATACATCATTAACTCTTCTATAATGCAGCTTAGAAGTCTGCAAAGTCAACTGTTCATAGTGATCCCATACCTTCTTCTATCTAGGGCTTCTCCCAATACCCCAATTGCATTTAAACTAGGAAAGATGCATCTTCTTGTAGCTGCATATATCACATAGGAAGTCATGAAGAAGCTCTTTTTCTCCCTCACTCTAAGCATCTGGTTGTGTAAGCATTCTAATAAAATCATTGGCCAATCAAATTGTTATCTACCATCCAGAATAGTTTGAATGAATGGAAACATCCATTCCTTGAATTGTGAGGAATCTCTTCCCAAACACTCTAGAAAGCATCATGATAATGTCACCAATCTCCTTGCTGAAGTCTAAGCTCTTAGGCTGATCAAGAAGCTTGGCCAAATATTTATTTTCAACCCTCATCCATTTTTTGTTCATATGGATCCTATTAGCTTCTTTTTGGTTGCTAAATAATTTCAATGCCTCTGCCTCATTAAGTTTCCTAGGGTTTTGTGGTGTAGGTGCATTAAACATGAACCTAATCATCTGTGGAGTAAGATCAATGATGATATTTCCCTTCAAGTCCACACATTATCTAGTTGTGGGATTGTAAGCCCCAAATGCAGTAAGTATGAGTTCCAGACATTGGACTGATAAAGGAAAGAGGGCAACATGTACCAATCTAGATTGAACAATCCTTTGTGTTCTCCCTGTCACATCCTCTGTGAAATTTTCTTCAAACAAATCCTCATAGCTGAATGGGCCCAAGTTTGTATTTGTGATGTCTGCCCAATCTAAACCTACCGTATTGGCTGTAAGAGTAGCTTCCTTATGCTTATATCTCAAGGTGTAAGGGAGCTACTCCACCTTTATCTTCTTAGGATTGGTTCCTTGTCTTGAACTTTCTACAACTTGGCTTCTTTGAGAATCTTCCTCTGATGCTCCTAACATCCTCTATTCCTATAATAAAACCTTGGATTAGATGAACAAAGGTAGGAAAATCATTACATCATACATTACCTCTCATACCATTCTTCATTCCCTCAAGATAACTCTCCATACTTAGTCAAATTTTATATTCACCGGAATGGCAGTTAAAGAAGAATCAGGAACATGAAACCATTTAACACAGGCAGGATCGGGACCCGGGGCAACTAGGATCTGAATGGAACTGACACAGGACAATCAATAGTTCCAAATTCATTTCCCTTTCTGATTCTACTTCCTTAGAAAGGGTAAAAGGTGAAGATAGAGTCAACAATCATCAGAAAGCGGGATAATTTTGAATTAATACATCCCAAGCACTTATGGGACAAGTTTGTTCCTAAATCTGCTTCCACCAGTTTTCCATTCAAACAAAGCAATTTCTTAAAGATGCGATCACATGAGCTTAAGACTTGGGTCACATGGAATCACAAGGAAACTTCAAATAAAGAGGATTAACCTCACCCTTTAAAAATATTAAAGACCAAATTTAAGATTTTAGGGCTTGACATTGTAAAGGTTGTTGCACAAACCCTAGTTTGTGCAACTTGTTGACTTACGTAATTAGGGAATCAAGAACCCGACATGAAAATCATTGAATCAACATGGGAATAGGATCAAGGGGGTCACCAAATAGATTTTGAAGCATCTAAAGAAAAGAAGATCCCACAAAAATGAAACCCTAGTTAAAAACTAGGGCATGATAGAATGAACACGCCATGAAAATGACAACAAAATGACAAAGTAAACAAAGCAGAAGAAAAACAGAGAAACAAAGAAGGAAAAATAGAAACCAAAACAAAACAAAGGAAAGGATGAAGATCCACAAAGAAATATCTTGTGAGCAATGCAAGAACACACCAGAATAAGGAAAATGAAAACAACAAAAGCGGGATAATGAAAATGCAAAAGAGCGGGGGGAAAATGACCCTACCGAGAAAGCGCCAACAAGAAAGGGTTGGAAACGATGCGTCTGCTCCCGCAACACGCCTCCACAGTAAAATTGTGTTCCTCTCAAAGCTACTCGGGCTTTGGTTCGCTAAAACAACTTAGACAATAAATATAATGAACTAGTTAACTTTGATTAAGGTTTTTAAAAACATTTCGCATGTGTGAGAAGGCTACAATTAATGTAATAAATGCGGTTGATTGGGAGAGGAACCAGAAACGTAAAAGAGTAATCAACCAATGTTGAAGTCAAAGACAGGGCAGACATGAATGTGGATCTAAAATAGAACAAGAAACTCTACCCAAGTCTCTTCTTCAACTCAAACTGATTTGAGGTCTGTAGTAGGGACAAACAACAAAAGGGAAAAGGGGTAGAAATCCATGACCAAATCCCGGACCGAGAATTTTACAAATTCCCAAGTTAGGTTGCAATTCAATTCCCACTCATGACAAAACCACTGGGAGACAAAGGACAAAAAAAAGAAATGACATGAGGAAGTGGGACGGAGCGAAAATAGACCTAGCCAAGACACACCAAACAAAACACAAAACACAAAGCAAACAAAATTAGGGTGGGATGGGGAGCCAAAATCAAATTTAGAGCTTTGAAAAGTTCAGAAGTTCAATTCAATTCTAGTTCACTTCTGAGGGCAAAAATAAAACACAAAGAGAACAAAGAGAAACAACTCAAAGGGAAAAATGACCCAAGGTGGGAAGACAACCAAAAGACAATGAAAGAATAGTGAGACAAAGGGAAGCGGGGATGGAATCGAGCCGAGATCAGGACTTAGGAACCTTAAAATTTTAAGGTCCAGTTTCCATTCCGACTTCGATTCTGCCAAAACAAAAAGAAACAAGGACTCAGGAGGAAAAATAAAAGCTCCTAAGACCCAAACAAAACACCAAGGACAAAACAAAAACAAGGGGGGCCCATTTTGATCCAAAACAAAATGGGGTGGTTATGAAAGGCATAACAGTACCCAGACTAGCAGGCATCTCAACAAAGCAGTGAATTATGGCAGGAAAGGAATAAGTGGAAGGCCAACTAAGCTAGAAGACTATATGTTCAAATGAATGTTGTAAAAGGTGGTATAGCTATATATAGGAAAGGCCAATTGGAAAACTTAACCAATGGGGTGTCTATTTTCTAGCTGGACGGCAACAGGAAATTTTGAGATAAAACAGAGCAAGGTGGAAAAATCGTATAGAGGATCTGACAGAATACCTTGAGAAATAAATTCGGGCATTGGGAATAAATGCCCCCATATGCCGATGGTTGACACTTGTCCTTTTCCATCATCAGTGCGAACCGGTTCACTAATGGGAAAATACATGGATTAACATGCTAAGGCTCTGAAAAATTAATGAGAACATCTTTTTAGGAGTACCTTGTTTCATCTTGGCACATTCCATATGATGAAAAGCATGCTTTTTGATGCAATAAATTTAATTGTAAAAGAGGGGACGGAGTGAATGTACTAATTCCATTCCCATAGTTTACTCAGCATTCCCAAGGGATATAGATCTAATATCCACATGCATCACCCTAGTGGCAGCATTTAATGGGCCATTGATATTGGCGTAGTCATAACTGCGTGCACAAGTCAGAAAATTAATTGCACTCAAAAGGTTTTTTCTAAAAAACAAAAGGCAAGTGGTTGTTGTTACCAGAGAAACTCTACATTTTTCTCATACAATCATGGTAGAAGTGTCTACCTCTAACAGGCATGATGAAGCTCCAAGCAGAAGACCTAGCTACACCGACATATTTGGGCACTACTCATTCACTAATGCCCCAACACCAGAAGAATGGCCATTTTAACATTGCAGGAAGGTTCAACCTGACAAACGCATCCAGAAGGAGGAAGTTCAAGATATTACTAATAATGTTTACAAACCTTAGTTATCCACCAACCCCAAAAATCTTAGGGAAGGTGCCTTTCAGAGGATGTTGGGGCATGAGTCATTAGAAGGTTTTGCATTTCGACTCTGGAATAGTGGTCTACCACAGTTTGTGCTACCTATTGTGCATCCATGCCTGAAACTAGTTGATGCGTGTGCAAAGAGGTTTAACAAAAATTCAGAGGCCATTAAGGGTTGTGGGGTCAAGATTACCATTTTAGCCAAAGCTATACAGGATATGCTATGTATCCCTACAAGCTGGGGTGCTGAGCTTTGCAATGAAGAACAAATGGATGCCTTGGGAGATGATATGTTTAGGAAAATAAGTTTCTCTGAGGATGAGACAAAGGAAAGGCCACAAAGAGGGTAGAATTGTTGGCCTCTTTCGTGAAGGAAATTTAAGAAGGATACGCAGTCCATATTCTCAATGTTGGCCTGGGTTTTTGGGCTTGATGATGATGAAGAGGTTAACCCTTTTCCCTGGGCTTTGTGCTCAAAAGAGAAAAGGTTCTAAGGCGTTATCATTTTTCTAAGGTGATGGCTAGGAATATGAAGCTATAGTTGAGAAACTACAATGTTGAGTCCAAATTCAAGTATTCTTCCATCCTGGTTCATTTGTTATTACATAAAAACTTTGAGTGGCTAGGGAGGAATGTACCGGTGTCTAGGTCATATGAGAGAGGCTATATCCAACCAATTTTTGTATGGACCCCTATGTTTTCAAGAATAAGAGATTATTATCGATTTCTAGATTACTTTCTAAGACTAGTGCTACAAGATTTACTACCTTGCCCCATTGGTCGTTTCTCTTAGGAGGTTACAAAATGGATGGAGCATCCACCTATCCCTGTGGATTACTTCCTAGGTGAGGATTTCACATTTTTCAAGTTTCATGGTTTCCTTGGGGAGGTTTTCTTACTCCCCAAATTTGTAACAAACCAAAAAATTTCATTGGAAGCATGTCGACAAGTATTCGATGTTGACAAGATTTATGGTACTGGGAGGAATAAAGAAAATATTTTCGATCTTCCCCTTATGATTGCAAAGAGTCAAGTGATATTGAGTAAGCAGAAGGATGAGGATGAGATCAAAAATTTAATGGCGGCTCTGGGTTTGGTCTTAATTTGTGAAAATAGAATTATAACTAAGATGCACATTTCAATTTAAGGCATGAGTTTAGGGAGTATTTCCAAAGAAGGAGAAATCTTGCTCAGGAGAGTGCAAAGATATACATTGACCTAGCTCGCATTCCAGAAGAACGACCAAAAAGGCTGAGTTTTTATGAGCCCCAGGAAAAATATTAGAGGAATCTCCTAATTGGAAAATCTCTCAATGCATAGCTAAGGCATAAGGGATGGTCAAAAAGGAAGAAGGAAAACTTTTGGAGGTTCTGACAAGAGATGAGAAATCTAGGTGTCATGTTCGACAGCTTCTAGCTTGATACGGAATTTGAGGACACATATGATAAGAGTCTGACAACAACAATCCCAAGATGAGTCATGAAAT